>WYDE02208628.1:0-15792 GCA_009867175.2 Adela reaumurella
TATATATATAAAGTATACTTACATGAAAATTCTGTCTGTATGTCGTCATCTTTCTTAGTTTATAACTCAATAACGGGTCATTTCATCGTCATATGGTTTTCAAAATATGTTCAGTGTCGTCTCGAAAATCTTGACAAATTTCAACACAATAGCCCAACAAAAACTGTCCAAGTGTGAACTTCATCCAGAGAGGTTTGCATTTGCCTTTAACACGAGCATAGCTATAGCAATAGATAAAGCAGAAAATCCACAATTATGAGCCGATGCGCATATGTACGTACATAACGTGAGATGAGGAGCTGTTTAACGCGATCCTGCCGTCCCTTTTCCACCTTCGCACTACGCATACTGGGCCGGGATTGCATCCCTGCACGATGGACCTACCGCGGATGCGTAAGAAACGGTCCTGCAGATCTTTCATCTACAGAATCGGTAAACTTTGGAACGCTCTCCCTGCCCACATATTTTCCTCCATGTATAGTCTCGAGTCCTTCAAGAGTGGCGTGATTAGGCACCTGTCAGGCCGGCATGGCATTCGCAACTCCCGCTAAAACCGAATGTCCATGGGCTTCGTTAGTCACCTTCTGGGTGGCTCGGCGCCATGTGTCGCGCTCTCAATAAAAAAAAACGTATGCGCCGTCGTCGGATTTTATGTTCACTTATAACTCGAGAACTACTCAATTAACAACTGAGGTTGGTTATAAGCTATATATCATTTCGGTATTCCTTCGGGGGTCTGAACATTGAGCAAATATATTGCCGAGCGGGCGTTCGATATCTTTATCTTTCTTTCTTTTGCAGCCATTTTATTACTAAAACACGTACATACTCGCAGATAGGCGAATCGGCGCATAGTTACAGTTTTCGGCTTTATTTATTATTCCTGAATCAATTTTTTAGCTCCAGTGCTGCCATAATTTTTTTTCAGATTTTATTATCTCGGTAAAATTTATGTGTAAAATTATCCTTCACCCCGGCAAAGCAGAACACCGTGGGTAACTTTACACTAACAATAAGAATACGCTATAACTTAGAAAGGTTAATTGGATGTTGTGTTCGATTTTTTTTTACGATTCAATCGTTGGCGATTTACTTACAATTTTTATTGAGAAGTAACGCTGCCAGTCGATGCTCCAGATAAATTAACTTACTTAACAATATAAAAATTTTAATTGGAAGTAATTACTTTTAGCAGTAACATCGCCTTCTGCTAAGTAGAAAAGTTTATTTTAATGCTTTTATTTGTTTATGCAAACTATGATAATATGTGCTTTTCGTGGCTTCATTGTGACATTTCAAACCTTCAGAACTGCAGCGGAAATTCGACAGACCCCAAGGAATTAGGAGGAGCATTGTTCGTCCGAGTCGGCATAAACATTCATGCCTGGCAGTTTCCGGAAGTTGCTCGGCCGCCATGTTTAAATGCCTCTCGACTTCCCGCGCGGAACGAGCTCCTTTGTCGCGTTATTTCGTTGGGAATACAGGTCACAGGTTTGTTTATTGTGAGAACTATAAAAGATTGGTGTTAAGAAATCTTTATAGCACAAGTGATAACTTTGTCCATTGTCCATGCCATGCTTACTTTGTTTCGTGTTCTGCATTTATATCTCGTTCGAAAATAAAAATACAGACTACGAAGAACCGACCGGCTTAGCATACGTAATCCCTAACCAGGTCCCATACCTAAGGTTTATAAGCGCTTACGCTGTACCAACCCTTATAAGCGCTCTCGATCTAGAGCGTCTACGAGGTCTCGTAGAATAGATGTGAAAATCGTAGAAGTTGCTACGCATTACGTACATATTTGTGCTTCGAAACGAGTAGAGTGCAATGGCATAGAGAGTGCTACGAAAATTAAAATACGTCCTAGAAGTTTTGCATGAGCAACGTAAGTGTGAAAAGAGTAGAATATGATACGCACAATACAAATGTTTGTGGTACAAAACGAGTAGCGTACCACAGCGTAAATAGTTCTACGAAATTTGAAAAACGCTATAGTACTCGCGACGTGAAGGTGTGAAAAGCGTAGAGGATGCTACGCTAAACACAAATGTTAAGCCACAAAACGATTAGCATGCTACAGCGTAGATAGCGCTACGAAAATTAAACTAGAACAAGCCAGTACTGAGCATAACTATTTTTTTCATAGCTGTAAGACAGAGATGCTGATTGTCAGGCACCTTCAGTTATCCCTGCCACGCCTACCGAATGCTTAAATTTTGTAAAGGCGCGTTAACACCAGCAGCAAGATAGGTCTTACACTAATTTGTTACGCCGATATATTTCCCTCGATGTACAGTCTTGAGTCCTTCAAGAGGGGCGTGAATAGGCACCTGTCAGGCCAGCATGGCATTCGCAACCTCGCTAAAACCGAATATGCATAGGCGTCGTTATTCACCATATGTCGCGATATCAATAAAAAAAATCCTAAACGGTACTTCCGATGGGGCTGAAATGTATTAGGTTCATTCGGTATGGCAATAGCTCGCCACACACCGATTTTCAAAACGAAAAAATTACTTCTGATGAAACTTATATAAAATGACAAAAACCGCTGCCACACGTCCGCACAGCGCGCGTTTCGCTCACGAATGAGCGTGGAGACAGCGTTAGGCGACCTGGCGCTCTGTAGTGAGTTAAGGTGGACCAATAAGCAGGTCACTATGAATATCCGCGCAGTACTGGCTTGTTAAAATGCGAGTTGGCGCTCAGTAGTGAGTTGAGGTGGACCAATAAGCAGGTCACTATGAATATCCGCGCAGTACTGGCTTGTTAATATTAACAGAGTATACAAAACTCGCACGGTAAACAGCGTAGAAGCTGCTATGCACTGCATAATTTTTATGCTGCAAAACGAGTAACCTGCTACGGCGTAGATAGTGCTGAAAATTGAGAGACGTTTTAGATCTTGAAATGGATATGTGAAATTCGTAGAAGATGCTACGTACGACACAAATGTTTGTGCTACAAACCGAGCAGATTGATATAACGTAGATCGATGATTAATTGACGCTGTAGAAAACTCGTACCGTAGACGTAAAAAGCCGTTATTAGTTCACAAATTCACTACTACACTACTTCACTAATGACCTTGAACATAATTTTAGCCATATAAAATAAGGTTACGAGTGCCTATGAATACAAGAAGGTGCATTTTTGGGAGTCTAATACTTTAGAAAATAGAGGAGGTTACAGAGTTTGTTCAGAATTTGACAAGATTTAAATAATTTTGCAATAAAAATGCACGATACATCTCATAAAATACACATTTATGAAATCTAAACGTCAAACGCTTTCTAACGATATCCCACTTGATTAAAAAGAAAAATTTTTTTCTTCAAGCTCAAACTTTATTTCCGAACTTTACCCATACTGAATTATCTTGTATTTTCCCCCTTAATTGAATGATCATATTACGTATTATGGTGAGAATTTCAGCTTGATCGGTCCAGAATTTCTCAAGTGATTCGGAAATAGGACATACAGAAAAACAGACTGACCGACAGACGGTCAGACGGACGAAATTGCTTCGGTAATAGGGTTTTCGTTTAAGAAAAACCGTAGAACATGCTACTCATGATAAAAATGTTTATGCTGCTAGCATAGATAGTACTTTCATAATTAAAAGACGCTCTAGAACTCACAGTGTAGATGTGAAACGCGTAGAAGTTGCTACGTAAAACATGAATTTATGTATGATAAATAGACGAGTAGCGTGTTATGGCGTAGATAGTGCTACGAAAACTAAAAGACGATCTAAAACTCGCAACGTAGTGGTGAAAATCGAATAGCTCACTCACGGCACAAATACATTGTGCTTCAAAACGAGCAGCGTGCTGCGATGCGGCGTAGAAGTGCTACGAAAATTAAATGACATATCATACAATAGATTTTTTTTCATTTTCGTGTCTTAGAAAACAAGTAGCGTGCTAGGGCGCAGATAGTGCTACGAAAATCAAATGACTTTGTAGAATTTGTAGCGCAGACGTGAAAAGCATAGAAAATGGTAAACACGATATTAATGTTGTGCTACAAAAAAAGTTTTTTTTTATTGAATTTGACACATCACCTGCAACGTCCGTGTGTGAGCCCATAACACCGGGTGAACTAGGTGCCATGTCAGTGCTTAGCGTAGTAGTGCGTGGCGTGCAAGTAGCGTTAGCGTAGCGTTCGTAGACGTTGTTACGAAAATTCAATGACGATTGAGGACTCTTACCGCAGCGTTAAAAATAAAACGTGCTCCGGGCGGGGGCGGCAACACGTAGGGAGACAGTGCAACTAAATCTTGTTATTTTTTTCAAACAGAGCTTTAAGACGGTACATTTTAAAATTAATTTTCATAAAAAAAATGTCGCAGCTCTGGTCTCAGCAGAAACCTGTTTTCAACATCAAACCACATCCCATTTTTTTTTCTTTCTATGATTTTTAGAACCTAGTAGCTAATCTTTTTAGCTATCTGTAGCTAGTGTTTTTTTTTTAATTTAATCAAAGTTTTTTATTTACTGAAACATTAAATTCTGCATATGCAAAACTGTTTTTATTAAATAATGCCGAAAGAAGTGCTCAAAAATGGGTTTTTAATAGTGAAAATAACTTTTGAAATCATAGAAAAATAGCTAATAGGTTCTAAAAATCAAAGAAGAAAAACATCTAAATCGGATGATAAAAATACCCTCTAAAGAAACGTAGCAGGCGCTACGAAATGTAGAAATCGCTACAAAGTTCATACAGATGCTACGAAAAATAAAAACTCTAAATAAAGGACGCGGTCACACAAAATGTAACGAAAACTGTCTTCGCTGTAGCATTTCTACGACATAAGAGCGTTTGTTGCGTTACTCAAATATATCGCTACGAATCTTAGACGGTACTACGCACTAAACAGAAATTAGTGCTACGAGCGACCAAAACATTTCGAACGCCTGTGGAACAGATACCAAAATTCTCTATTAGATCGATACATACTCTTGTATACATAATAATAAATAACGCATTACGCACGGTTACTATAGAGCCAACTTAACTTTGCTATGTATATATCAGTGAGTTCTAATTTATTATTTCTTTCATAAATGGGGTAACTCAGTATGCGAGTGTGTGGTAAATCTTTGGGGACAATTATAGAGGTTTGTTTTCTGTGCTTTCCCTAAAAGTCGCGATACAAGACGTATAATAGATAAAACCGGAAAATTCATAAAACTACTTTCTTTCTTATATTTTTTTCTTAGTAAGGTGTGAAATTGTGTATGCTCGTCTCCCACGATTTAAGACTGTTATTCACTTTGTTGAGATGTAAGTACACAAACTACACAAAAATAGGCGCATAATGTAGATAGATAAAACTCTCTCCATATACGTAATATTATATTAGTTTAGTATCCCCTTCAATACGCCAGCCCGCTGGCCCACAAAGCGGGTCCTAAGCCCTCTGTTTAGCTCCTTATCTCAACAAGTTGGGCTATAAAACATCTAAGGACATCTTTAAGGCGGGTCGCCGCCGCAAGGGCCTTAAATGCGATTTTAGAGCTCTTAGACGCGCGACAGGTGAGCGAGGGGCGACCTAAAATGCGTCATACAGACTGAAGTGTAAAGATTGTTTTTATATAGGACCCTCTTGAAGGATTTTCTCGTCACTGTGGAAGTCAAAATGGGATTTTGAAAATAGCACTAGTAGTTTGTGAGTATTAGGCCGAAAAAAGTGGATTTTATTATAAACGTGTTATTATTTATAAAATAAGCGGAAAAATGTACGTTCGACAAGTGTTTGTCTGTCTGTCGCAAACTCTGCTCGCTTTTAATTAAAAACGGCTTATGTCATCATGACGCGGATTTAAAAACACTATTAAGTGTCATTCTTCATATGCACTTGTCAAATTTCATCACGGTAGCACAAACCAAAAACAGACCAAGTGTGACATGCGTGTACCAAGGTTCGCGTTTGCCTCTAAACACGCGGACGAAGCCGCGTGCACAGCTAGCATTAGAATAACCTTCGTGTGCAAGACACGCTCAAACGCGAACGCTATATTCAGTACTGGTAAATTAAGTTTCATTCTCACAATCCAATTACGAAACACAGGTATCGCAGATCCAACACCGCAGCCTCCGACCTCGTGAACTATTTCAACTAAGGTTACCTCCAACTGAAGTTAACTCAGTTGAGTCTTGCGGTGGAACTGGGCTCGAATAGAGTCCAAATTAAATTCGCGCTGAGATTTTGACAAGAGCATTGTTTATTCAGAAGGCTAACGCAATTCGGGGCCTTTCTTACGCACCGCATTAGCACAGCTGAGCTCAAAGGCCGCTAGCACACTGTCGGGCGGCAATGTTTTAATTTATTATTAAATAAGTCTGAAAGTAACGATCTTGTAACTTCGACCCGCAGCATACTCTACGGTTGGCTGTAAGAAATTGCTGTATAAATAGTAATAAGTCCGCCTTTGTACGCTATTCTTTACTCTTTTATTGTTTTCTGTATTTTATTATTTTCTGTGTGCAATAAAGAATTTATCTATCTGTCATACTCGTAAAACTCCATAGGTTATCTATCAAGCATTGCCTAAAATTAAGTTAACTAGAACGAATCATCAAAATACTGCAGATCGTAGTATGGAAACTGTCAAAAGTCAACGTTCAAACCGGCTGCCACTTTTTTTTAGTTTCACCACCACTTATGCACACACGTGTATTTTAAAACCTTTACAGTGGAAAGACACAAAATTCGGAAGTACATACCTTTTACTCTAGGGTTGGCGTCAATATGATAGAAAAAGATCTCGAATTTGTCTCTATTTCCGGTGTAAAGGTTTCAGACGATAGGACTGTACAATACCTATCATTAAACTACGGTAGGGCAAAGAATAAAAATTGTCATAAGTCAAAATGGCTGTCATTTATTTAGTTTCACTCAAAAACTCCAAGCTCTTAGGGTTCAACTCACCGTCATACGTGAGTACGTATTATCAAACAACGAAAGCAAAACCAAAAAGCATGAAAACTGTAAAACATCAAAATTCAAAATGCCAGTTTGCACAGTGTTGTCGCGTCGTCGTCTGACGGTCATGATGCAGATCATATAGACTGTAGGGCCCTTTAGCAGAAGGGCTTTAAGCTAGAGCGGATGGGTTCGCGCGTATTGAGAGCTCTCCCCGCTACCATACAACCTCAGTTTCCCAGGCCCGCGCTACTTCCGATCTCCTCAAATCATCACCCCTTGCATGCTCTCCCATACCTCAGCATGAGCTGACCTGCTAGATTGGAGCGCGTATCGACGTAAACAACCAAAAGGTATCGTCTTCGGCTACTGTGCGAGCGCCCTGTACCTAATTTAGGCCACGCTAATACCTCGAACCCTCGTCCGCGTTAACCATTACGCTGTGACACGCCTAATTCGCAAAGTGCCGTGCGGTCAGCGGGACCCTAAGAAAGTAGGCATTTAGTGCGGCTAATTACCCACCGTCTCGCGGACCGTAATCTGATAAAGATGAAGGTTACAGGGTTAAAATTGTTGTTTCGGCGGGGAAAAAAATATGTTTGCGAAATGAGTGCGGGATGCTTCTGTTGGGTGAAATGAGAAAATTACGAATTCATATTAATATACGAGACCCAGGTTCGCATATGGAAGGGCTGCTAACAAAGAGAAAAAGGGGTATGTTAGAAATGACACAAGCAAAATTGTTTAATCATGAGATATATGTACGTACGTACTTTACTTTAACTTGCTTGTTATTTTAACTAACTGCGTCCGCGGGTCGACTCGCTCAGGCACCCGACGACGTAACGTGATTGTGTGTTTCCTAAAGCCATCTTAAAAAGTAGCAGAATATAACAGTGAGTACCGTTTGTAAATCGACAAAATGGTTCTCAAGTTATAAGCGATGGCCGACCAGCCGGCCATAGAAACTTCGCTTTACATTTAATAAAATAAAATAAACGGGTGAAATCCAAAATTGATGCAAGTGACATAATAGTGAAACAAAATATTGTGAGACAGTGACACAAAAGTCGCAAAACAATCTACGCTAAAGTAACACAATAGTGATACAAAGTGGTAGCACAAAACAATAAAGTTTGGGTTACTTCATGAGGAGATAAATAAAAAATAGGTAGGTATGGTATTAGTTATTCATGTTATTTATTAAAAAATTATAAACTTTCAACAACTAGAGTGCCACATGTAAGCCGATCTTCGAATTTGTTTATTACAAATAATATTTTATTACATACATATAAGGCAAGAATCAATTTTTTCGTCGATTTAAATTTTCGAATTTAGCAGAGGTCATCTTTGAAATAGGTATTGATAACCGTGCCTACATACGCACTTCTTCTTTGTGATGCAGCACTATAGTAGAGGACCCGCTAATGGAATCCATACAACATCTGTCGCTGTCACAAAAACTATGCCCCTAGAACACCTCTAAAGAATGATTAGTGGAAAAATATATCGAAGGGGAAATGTTCTTTGATTTTCCAGTTTACATTTTAAATCCCAGGATATTCTTCGTTTTATTACTATACCATGTAGGTTTCACCCGCGGCATCGCATACCAATTATGTATCCTTTTTCACTCTCTGACCAACAACCTATATCGAGATATGCAAAAAATTACAACGATCAATTGCTCCGTCGCTGCGTGAAAGAAGGACAAACAAACCAACAAACACACTGCCGCATTTATAAAGTTTGCCACAAGTTTGAACCTGATTCGGTCGATTCGGAACATGCAAGTAATATTTTATGGATTCCGGTATGGGCGGCTATACCGCGTACGGTGAACCTTGCTCGTGATCTGTATATATCATAAATGAAAAACAGTTGTGGCTTACAGCTGCACTCGTGATAAACTTCGAAAGCACTGTATCTATTTTGATACCATTTTTATCAGTATGTAACGTTTAATAAAGTCCTCGAGAATACTTTTGTACGTAGCATTATCACTGCAGGTTCTGAAAAATGTAGCTATATAATATTAAAGAACGGGAGATAACTCCCGCAAAGACCGGAGGTTTCATTTATTCAAGAGAAACCACTGAAGGAGGCCAGTCGAGGTACCTGCAACGTTAACTTTAACGTGGAAGTTATAATTTGAGGCAACTTAGAGATTAACGACAGAGTCGAGAACAAGTCCTTATTATTAATTAAAAAACTTTAAATTTAAAATAACATTTCTTTTGTAGAAACCGGAAGGACTTTACTCTCTTCTTCCACATGAGATGAAAACATCCGGTACCGCGACGTACCAAACGATGGATTCGTGCTGCGGAGTGCCGGGAGAGCAGGAAACAAATTGGAGAGGCGTATTTCCAGCAGTGGACAGTTAAACGCTGATGATGATGACGGAAACCGGTATGGGGGCTACATCGAGCACGGCTTGAGGTTGCTTATCGCAAATCTTAGCATTTTGAGAGTTAGACACAATTTTTTCTGGAGACTAAGCGGCAGGTAGTAAACCAAATTATACGGAACATTAAAGTCAAGAAATTCGTGTATACTATAGAGTTTTTTCATTACTTTGTAAAATTTCTGTACAATGCCAACTCACATCAAAGCATTTTAAGAACTTCCAGCGAAAAGTTGTTTTGGTGCATGCGAGTAGAGCTTATGAAAACATGAAAACAAGAAAGAAACAAACAAGCAAGTCCTCTACACTTGTTTCTGCTGAACGAATATTTAATATGTCCTAAAAACTGATTAAAGTGATTAAGTAATACCTAAATATACCACTCAGTATAAAAATACGTTTATTTTCCTTTACATATCATAAAAAATATTGACATTAATATTTATTTTTCTGTCATAAGTAGTTTGAAGTACACGAGTATTAAACGTTCCCTGAAATTTATTTTGTATGGACGAAACGCTTTCGCGGAAAAAGCTCGTAAGCCCTATCCAATCCTAGTGATCCAGATGCCGATATGAATTGTTGCAAAAGAAAACGCAGCTTTGTATGTTATTGTAACCGAGAGATAGTTCGTACTTGATATCTTGTCCGAATACCTTGCGAAATTAGATGGTCGGTGTTGTGCTGTAATTTACCGGAGTTCTTGCAGTACAACACCGACTGCTCTGCTTACCCCGACTGTCGGGATTCAGCGTGTGGATTCAGGGATATGTATGTACTTTATGTAAAATTACAATACATCCCGGTAAAGGAAAATGCCGCGAGGAAACCTATACACTAACAATGCAAATTATTGTATAAAGGTTGATTAAGAAAATTAAATACGGCAATAAGTCGAACTACTGCTTAGCAGAAAATAATATATTTATATTTGCAATGACCTTCAAGCTACCTTCACCAATGTCAAGGAACCGCCCCCACCGCACCCGAGGTATCTGTAACGCAGACTACCCGCACTTCCGGCGTCCGGTGCGAGACAAAGGCGCTATTTTGAATAAAGAATAATGGAGGTTCACAAAGATGGCCGACTTTGTTGCGCTTGATAAACGCGATACAGGGTAGACGATCACGATATATATTTACCCACGATCGGTCCCAGCAGAACACACAGTATTGTGCAATATTGTAAAAATTTGAAACAATGAAACATACAATACATATGACAGGACAGCATCGACCACCGCCTTTCAGCAAAGGATTTGTACAAATCAACATGACAGGCTCAAAAAGAATGACACGCTGCATGAATTCTTTCTTCTTCTTTCTTTGCAGCCATTTTATTCGCCTCACTGCTGGGTACAGGCCTCCCTCATTTACATGATATGAGAAGATTTAGTCATACACTTCCACGGTGCCCAACCGCCTTGGAAGTGGGTTTTCTCACGATGTTTTCCTTCACCTGTCAACAGCCATTTCAGTAAAAATTCTAAAGTTATAAATATTGTGCCCCCAGTGGGGATCGAACCCGTACCTCCCGCTTGAGAGGCGGGCTCTTGCCCGCTAAGCTAATCTGGCACTAATCTGCATGACTTGGTTATTATGAAACAATGCCAAAGGGCGCAAGTTGTCGCCATTTAGTACACCATCCTCTCCTTATCCCATGTAAATCCCATGAAAGAGAATAATTTACTGACATTAAAGTTTGTGAAACTATCTCTCTTCCTTTGCAGCTTTTTTATTCACAGCACTGCTGGGTACAGGCCTCTCTCGTTGATATGTTATATATGACATTAGAGGATTTATTCATACATTTCCAAGACGATCAACCGGCTTCAAATTGAGTTTCCTCGGGGTGTTTTCCTTCACAAAAGTGTCAGCAGCACACATCCTAAAGTCATAAATATTGTACTCTTAGTGCGGATCGAACCCGGACCTTCCACTTGAGAGGCGTGCTCACGCCAGCTCAACTAATCTGACACTATCTATTAGAATGATAGGAATTATTTTTTTCTCTTTCTTTTAATCTCACTTAGCAAGCAGAAGCTCACAAAACGACTACAGATCTAGAACTATCCTGGGAACTAAAAAAACAGGGCGACAGTTATTTTTCTGACTCCTGTTTTTCCACGGGCGATGTTCTCGCGTTTTCTCCCTCCCACCCCCATCTTCTATTCCTTTCCCTCCTACAGGAGAGAGCAAATGGTGCGAACTAGCAATAACATACAATCGAAAGTGAACGTCGTAAATAACCTCACATCTTCATCTCCGACCCAAATTCCACCTTAAGATAAAGGAAATAAGCGGCTTTTTCTTTCACACACGTTTCTTATTTTCCGCTAAATTCCACATTTCCTGAAAGGAACGCTGCGTCACTAAGCGTACAGCTTAATATCGGTTTGCGTAAGACAACATAAATAAATTGGTACAGGCGCTTAAATTGGGGGTTTTGTTTTGGGCAGACGAGAACACATTTCCCTGGAGCTAGAAAACAGAAAGCTTAGCTCCGCGGGTAACCTGCCGATACTTGTGGAAACGGAGGAGGAAAAATATCTGAAAGCTTTTTAAATTCACTCTGTACCCTTCGTACTGAGGGCGAATATTTGTGAATGACTGAAAGCTCTGTGTGATATGATTTTAGAAATGTACTGTATTCTATACCAACAGTTCTCTAAGCTCGTTCGTTAGGCAAGATTAATGGTAGGTTGTTTATTATACGAGAAATAATGAGATAATGTAGAACGTGTTTATTATACGAGAAATAATGTAGAACGAAATGTATTCTAATAGATTATCGATGAATAAGACTATTAATTAAATTCTATTCTTACGGAAAACCCATCAAATAACCGGTTAAAATGGTCGTATTACTGTGAGGACATCAGAAATAGTGTTTTTTTTTTATTTTTGTTTGATGATATTATAAACAACCCCCTCCCAAAACCACACCAAAGAAGAAGCGCCCTGTTATGGATTTCACTTGAAGAAGCCCTTGCGCGTTGATATCTCTTTTCGGCATTTTCTTTTGCCCGCGCTTTCTCCCGCGATACACATTTTGAAAAATTTCATTTCATGCTTCTAGACCCACCGGTTTAGGCTGTGCATTGTGAAGACAAGTGTGTCAGTGATTATGCTTTGAGAATTTAATTAAGTAGATGAATTCACGTGATCGAATGCAAATTCGAAGGCATGTAAATTTAATTAACAACATATAAATGAAAATTTTTGATAAGTTTTTTTTAAACTTCGTGAAGTGTAAAATAATCGGTTCGCATAAGGAATATTGTGAACTACACCCTACTATAAAAAGTAAATAAATACATGAACAAATTAAGGGTAGAGTACTTTCAGAGGTGCACATAGGTAGAATGATAAGTAGTTTTTTTTTACAAATATTGGCCATTCTCAAAATTTTAATATAATAAAACATATTTTCCAAAAAATATCCCTAACAAATTTCAGTATTTTTTTTAGTCCACTGTAATGCTGGGCACAGGCCATTGTAATTTATATGACAAGAGAGGGCTTAGTCATACACTTCCACGGTGACAAAGCGGCTTGGATAGTGAGCTTCCTCGTGGTGTTTTCTTTTACCGTAGTATCGGCCGCCACGTAGCACATCATTCTAAATTTATAAATATTGTGCTCTCAGTGGTCCGGACCTCCAGCTCGAGAGGCGTGCTATCATCCGCTCAACTATTGTGACACGAGTGCAATATACCTATTGAACAAACGTATTATTTGTGTTTCTTATAAGTACCGCTTACTAATAATTTCGTCACTGCCTAACCCAGTTTAGAAGCACTTTACAATTTAAACTTACAATCTTTTCCAACGCGTTCATTCACCCCCTGCTGGTCAGGGATAGCGTAGTCGTCGTCACGCCTACAACGATAATTTCCATATTTTTTGTAAGTGAGAGATATCGCAAACGTATTATACGTAAGTAAGACAGAAAACATGACAGAAGCTCCTAAAGTAGTGAATAGAGAAAATATGGCAGATAATCATAAAGTACTGAATAGAGAAAATGTGACAGAAGCTCCTCAAATACTGAATAGTGAAAATATGACAGAAGCTCCTGAAGTACTGAATAGAGAAAATGTGACAGAAGCTCCTCAAATACTGAATAGTCAAAATATGACAGAAATTCCTGAAGTACTGAATACGTAAGTAAGTATGAAACATTGCAATAGCTCCTAAAGTACTGAAAAGATAAAATATGGCAGAAGCTCCTGAAATACTGAATAGAGAAAACATGGCAATAGCTCCTAAAGTACTGAAAAGGGAAAATATGACAGAAGCTCCTAAATTACTGAATAGCCACGACGTAAACGTCGCCCGAATACGAATATACACATTTCCACAATTAAGGGGACCTCAGCCTAGAGGCACTTAGGCGTTCTCCAAAAATAAAACGACTCTCCAAAAACATCCTGAATAATGGATGCCCGTCTAATCGCCTCGGAGAAATTTAAGAATAATTTGTCCTAAGTGGAATCGGAGCTCAGTGTTGTTGACAAAATCGTTACAAGGGAATTCACTTCTCGGGAACACGCAGACGAGAGCTTGTCAACAATCAACATGTGCGTACAGTGAGGAAGCTTCGTACAAACGGTTCTAATCTAAGCGCGCACACGTACGTAAGTGTTTCAAAATGACAATAAACGGTCAAACATGACGTAGATATCGAAGTGAGCGAATCAGATCGAAACATATGAGGTGTAACTTTACTGGGGCGCTATCTGTTGGTGAATACTATATTACTCTACTAAAAAACGACCTCGAGATAGGTATGTATTTTTATATTATAACATAAAACTAATGAATACGTATTTAAATCTAAATCAGACTGTTTTTTTTAATATTTTTAAATAAACTATCTTCGAATTGGAAGCCAAAGTTGCCGGTTCACTCGTTAATAATGTGTTACTTTTGTCGTAAACATTATGTTGGTCGTTTTTTATTGGTGGGATGAAAATCGAGTGCTACGCGTATCGTGTGAATAACAATCCCGTTACTATGGGGCTGGTTGAATTATCGTTAAAACACTCTGTGTACAAGAAATATGCATGCATAGGTTCTGTTCTCTTAGTAGGTAACTAAATTATACACTCACACAGTCTATTTTAGATACCGAGTATAACTATTATTTTTGAAGGAAAAAAACTTGCAAATACCATATTTAGATCGAAGTAGCACTACTTGCCACAGGTAATTGCTTTGATTAAACCACACACACACACACACAGTAATCATGTACGCGAGTTTCCTCACATGTTACCCTGCGTCAGAAAAAGTATCCACACTGCTCCGTATAGCTAAACTATGGACCCGTATCGACAGCGCCGAAATATTACAGCCATAAAGGAATATGTTAAAAAAAATTGCGTCCATACGTCATCGGAGGAGGGGCGTAAGTGATGGTGGTAAGGGCGGGACAGGGGGGGGGGGGATTCCTCTAACGTTTTTCTTTTTCTTTCTCTATTTTCGGATTCTCGAGAGCTCGCCTCTGTGGAAATTGTTCAATTATCATAATGCTCTTTCGGTTAAATAAAACATGTAGGCTGAGTGGCGGCTGCTTCAATTCTTGTGCTTGATTTCAGCGAACGTGAAAATCTGAGCACACTTCACGATAGCTTCAGGGCCTATTTTAATTAGGTCTCGGTAATGATCACAGAATTACATGTTCGATAAATACACAGAGAAATTATAAGTTTGGAAATTTTATAGAATTAGAACCATTTTAAAACCAGGTACGCCAGTGTTGTCATAACCGGCTTGGCGATTCTCCGTAAGTTCCGCCAATCCGCGCCTGGCGGTTATAGTACGACATAGATCTTTTTGCGCGTGGCTGGGGGCGACACTATCGCGTCATCGCTTGCATAACGTTTCGTTTAGTATTCGTTCGGTATGGCGACCGTTTAGTTCAGTCGAAATTCCACTCCCAAAAAGATCTATGTCGGACTATACGCATACTTTGGTGTGAACTTTCTTGCTAGTTTTTTTAAGAAGCTATCTTTTTCTTCTAGCTATTGACACGTAAAATGTACCTCCAACATTACAGCAAATCGGCCCAACCGTTTAGGAGAAGTAGTGCGGTGAAACACACAAAGTTTTCAGACCCTTGTCAAACATTTTGATTGTTTATAACCACAGAAAACGTATAACGAAAGATCCTAGTGTTATTCTGTTTTTAAATACGTACACGCTTTACGTAGGCAGAAGGCAGGCCTGGTATGCGCACAATTTTTTCCATGCAAAATTACAATGCACCCCGTAAAGGAAAACACCTAGAGGAAACATATACACTTATAATACGAATGTCTTACCTCCCATACTATTATAAAATCCAACGTTTGGCGTCCTGAGTGGTCAGTCCTGTCTGTCCGTTTATAACTCGAGAATCCCTGGACCGATTTTGATGTGGTTTATGTCTACGTAAAGCTTA
>WYDE02208738.1:0-15787 GCA_009867175.2 Adela reaumurella
TGTGAGTTATAAGCACATTTCCGACGGCGTTTAGCAGAGGTAGCCCCGTTAAAAGTTAAGACCCAGTGGGTGCCTAGCGCAAGCGCGCAAATTACCTACTGTCAAAGAGTAATTCCAATACGAGGTGATGTTTGCCTAGTGCCTCTCCTTAATTCAAGGTATATTTTGAACCTATGTATCTACTTTTTGGATTAACTTGATCTTTTGGAATTTTAGGCACTGTTACCAATGCCGGTTGTCCATAGAAGAAAAAAAACACTTGTTTAAGTACAGTCCTATCGTCTGAAAGCTTTACACCGTAAATAGAGAAAAATTCGAGATCTCTTTTTGTCTTCTTGACACCGACCATAGAGTGAAATGGACTTAGGAATTTTGTCTCTTTCCACTGTAAAGGTTTAAAATACACGTGTGTACATAGGTATCTACTAGACTTATACGGATGCAGGGCGTTGTTTGTATGTTTCGTTTCAATAAAACGAATAAATTTACGAGTAAATTTTATTCAACGCAAACTTCAACAATTATAAACACGTAGACATTTAATTTTATTCACATTTAACTGCACGTTTTGAAAATTGCGCCGAAACGACAATCCTCCTTCACGATGAAATCGCGATATAATTTTGTTTCGTTCTTTGGGTAGT
Source organism: Adela reaumurella (assembly GCA_009867175.2). NCBI lineage: Eukaryota > Metazoa > Arthropoda > Insecta > Lepidoptera > Adelidae > Adela > Adela reaumurella. Next base: position 645 of record WYDE02208738.1, read on the forward strand.
AGTTAATGTGTTATCTCATACCCAAAGAACGAAACACAAATTTTATCGCGATTTCGATTTACGACAAAAATCCTCGAGTTTCCTCTTAATAATATCAAACAAAAAGCACGGTGAATGCATAATAATGGGTTCGCCCGAACAAAAAACAAACCGGTGACGTACAAGCTATTTTTCAAAGTTTTCAGTTTATTATGCTTTACTACTCTCTTCTTCTTGCATGTGCAGAACTTGGTGGCCAAATGCTGCAGACTAAAGTCCCGATGTAATAGCGATCAACGTATAAAGTGACATACAAATCATTCTTCAAATACATTAGTTACTTCTGGGTTACTATTTATTTCTCTTCTTCTTGCGCATGCAGATGCAGAAGTTGGGTGCCAAACGCTGCAGACAAAGAGGAGCACACAACAGCCCCGATTATGCAGTGGCAATTAATGCACACACTGACATAAAAATCATTCCTCAGAGTCTTCAGTTTGATACTTCCGGTTTACTACTACTACTACTACTTCTTCTCTTCTCCGTACCCATGCAGGTACAGACCTTGGGTACTAAACGCTGCAGACAAAGGGGAGCACACAAAAGCCCCGATGCAGTGGCGATCAGCGCAAACACTGACATACAAATCATTCTTCCGAGTCTTCAGTTTGTTACTTCTTATTCTTTTTAGAAGAGCACTTGGGCAGGCAGGTGCCGAAGTTGGGGACGAAACGATGCAGACAAAGGGGAACACACAACAGCCCCGATGTAGTGGCGATCTATGCACACACTGACATACAAATTATTCTTCGGTGTCGTCAGTTTGTTACTTCCGGTTCTTTTTAGAAGAGCACTTGCGCAGGCAGGTAAAGAAGTTAGGGGCCAAACGCTGCAGAAAAAGGGGAGCACACAACAGCCCCGTTGCAGTGACGATCAACGCACACACTGACATACAAATCATTCTTCAGAGTCTTCAGTTTGTTACTTTCGGTTCTTTTTAGAAGAGCACTTGCGCAGGCAGGTGCAGAAGTTTGGGGCCAAACGCTGCAGACAAAGGGGAGCACACAACAGACCGGATGCAGTGGCGATCAATGCACACACTGACATACAAATCATCTTGAAAACATGTCACTTCTCAAATTTCAAACACGATCTCGGTCTAGGTTTGCGTTGTATCTTCTATGAGCCTTCTTGTGGAAGCATTTGTCAAACCTTCAAAAGAGAAAACATAATGAAAATTTTTTTTATTGGAACTGACTGACGAATTGCTATTATCACCTAAAGCACCAGTTGTTTGTTACCTCAATCACCAAGGTGTTTAGGCTGACATCACTAGTACAAAAAAACTGGTGCATTTGGTGATGAAGCCATTCGTGTAAGTTTCAATAAAAAAAGAAAGATAAAATATTCAATCAACTTAAATTGAGTCTATCAGTTAACGTGATAGCTGTAAAATGATTTAGCAACCATTGAGTTTAGAAATATTACATGGTAGAAAAATATATTTACCATAGCAGCGGATTAGAAAATAAAAGATAGAAATATATATTTACCGTATCAGCGGTTTGCTTGGCGGCTTGTATCGCTAGCTAACAGTTGATTTTTGTTATTTTATTCCGGCGCCGTCTCTCCGATGGCGGCTTGAGCTTCCTTCAGCTCCTGCTGCAGCTGCTCCACCACAGCTTGCTTCCCAGCTAGGGCAGCTTCCGCTGCCTTAGCAGCTTGCAGAGCCTTCTCGGCCAAGGCTGTCTTCACCTGTGCGTTAAACATGTCAAAGTATGAATTCGTTAGGTCTACTCAAAATTAGTTTAGTGTGTTCGAAGTTACCCTATCTTTCCACAGTACAAACCTCAAGATCAATCAACAGATTGTGCTCCTTGGAGTTGAACTGACGCACAGCTTCAATTTCGGGCTGCACAGCTTGCCATACAAAAGTCAAGCTTGCCTCCAAGGTGGTGTGAGTGCTAAATAGGACTGGTCTTTTCACCAGATCAACGACTATTTGTTTGCCACAAGTCTCAAATCCGGTCCTGTGTAGAGTAATGCTCGCACCTTTGGGATGGCTCAGCGAAATACCAGCTTGTCTTCTTGGATTCAACCCAGCGTCGGGCTGAGCGTCGAGTAAAATGACTCCGAGGTCTCGAAGTATCTTGAACCTTAGCAGCGTGTTGGAGACAGAATCGTTATGTGTGTTCTACCGCTTGTATTATTGTGAATGATCGAAGATGTTGCACGATGCAATCCCACCGTCCCAGTTCTAACACCGTTCTACGTGAAACAGGCAGGGAATACACCCTCATTCAGTGGACATTATGTCAACTAGGACACACCGCTCCGGACGAATTTACGAGTACATATTCAGGACGGCAAAAGAGTAGAACGGACTCCCTGCGGAAGTATTTCACCCAAAGTACAATTTGAAGTCCTTTAACGTCCCCCTTTCTTGCCAATGACATTGACAAGGGCTTTGAGCTAGATAAATTCGGTGACGGTGAAGGAAAACACCACGAGGAAACCTACTACTATGTAATAACAATACGAATATGTTGTAGTGTATAAAGGTTGACTGGAAGAGATTGCCTCCGTCAATGAGTCCGCCTTCTGCTAAGCAGAAAAGTCTACATTTATATGTATTTATTTATTTTTACTTTCTTACAATGACCCGCCTAGGCGTTTATTTGAAAGGCGCCACAAAACTAAGAGGCTAGCCATTAAATGTGGTTTATAATAAATTTAATTTGGTGGATAATAAATGTATTATTATGACAAAAAAGATTTGGCGCTAATGTTATGAAAAACTGACCAAAAAATATGAAAAAAATACATCAGTAAAAATTTATGAAAATTTTACATTACTTACCTGATTGACGAGAGGTTCGAGCGCCGCGCCAGCAGCGTTTTCTGGGCTTTCTGGACAGTTTTATCTACCGCAGCGGCCTTTTGGGCGATTTTAGTGGTGCATTTGCTTTTGCAGTCTCTAGTCGCTTCGCGATGGGGTCCCAGATCCTGAGGTACAACGCCTGCCCATGCCACCGCCGAAAATAACAAAACCAGGACCTCGACCAGAAAGGACAATTTGCATGGAGGATTTTTTATTTGCTAAATTTAATTATTGGTGTTGAGAAACGGAAAATTTGGTAAAACGTCAGAAAATAACACAGCAACGTCGCGATCAAAGAGAAGTTGTCCAATAATTTTGAATCTGAAATTTGTGTGAAAATGTTTTTTTATGCGACGCTTGTAGAGCGTGTAAACTCTAGCGGCCAGTGTGAAATTGTTTGAGATTTTTTTTAACATCTAAAAGTCATCCCAAACGAAACAAAAAACCCCCTTCGGTAATTTTTCGAGATCCAACTTGCAAGAGTTTTGACTATCCTCAATATGGGGAGGACAAACGAACTAGGTAAGTACAGAAAAATATTTCAAACCTTTCATCATCAGCGTTTAACCGTCCACTGCTGGACATAAGCCTCTCTATTTTTTTTTTCCAACCTTCCCGGCACTCGGCAACACGAATTGTACCGATTGTCGTCGTCCCACCTAGCTCGTGGTCTTCGAACATTCGCTTTCCTGTCTATGTTCGCCAATGTAGGAAGCGCTGCAATCGTTAAAATTTCCGCTTAAAAGCACCCGAACATTGCATATTGTGTTATGTAGGAATACTTTGCAGCCTATTTCAGTACATAAAGAAAATAAAGACCAAGTAAAATTTCGTATTATTTGGACAAATAAAATAATAAAACCTCCATCTTACCCTTCGGTATTCTTTCCGCCATGCTTTGCCGTAATTTTATGACCAATAAATTTTCATTACATTGTTGACTACAAGTTTCAGATGCCTACTGTGTCTAGGGCGAAGAAAATCTTTGGTCTTAAGGTCTCGTTTTTATTATAGGAAATACGGTAGAGTATAATCAATACAGCCAGCTACCGAATTGACCGAGGTCAATGATACAAGTGAGTTGATACATACATACATACACATACATATCACTCACGCTGAATCCCGACAGTCGGGGTAATCAGAGCAGTCGGTGTTGTACTGCAAGAACTCCGGTAAATTACAGCACAACACCGAACACCACATTTCGCAAGGTATTTCGGACAAGATATCAAACAGCATGTAAGGCACGAAGACCCACCTACTGCTGCCTGAAAGTACCGTGCCAAGGTGAGACGTGGCGAGCCTGTCGCCCTTTAGCACGGCATCATGTCTTTATCGCTTAGTCGCCTTTTACGACATGATGGGAAGAGATGTAGTGGGGTCATTCTTTTAAGTACCGGCCCCACACGTACAACATATTATTCAGTGATATATACAATAACGATGATACTATATAAATGTTATAATGTTAGTGTATGTTTTTTTTATAAACATACATCATGGGTGGGCGTCAGCGTCCAAAACTGTCAATGGTAGATTAGACACAGCCGATAACACCACTCCTTGTGAAACTACGCTCAAAGAGGCGCCATGCCAGCTAAAGGCGGACGAAAAGGGCGTTGTCCATTTGTTATGAGGCCTTTTAAAGATTGCCAGGTTTTAGGTGGCAGGAAACCCACTCACCGGATGACTCCATACTTTAGCTGTACGACACAGGTTTCAAAGTGCGACAATTATAAAATGCAAATGAAGTCTTTAAAAACTTTTGAAATACACCTGGCACGCCATATGCACGATGTAGAAAAACAAATCATGGAATCACAAATCTCTGGAATAACCTGCCTGGAATATCCCTCTCGATAAACTCTGGAACGCTCTCCCTGCCCACATATTTTCCTGCATGTATAGTCTCGAGACCTTCAAGAGGGGCGTGAGAAAGAAGACCTGTCAGGCCGGCATGGCATTCGCAACCCCCGCTAATAACCGAATGTCCATGGGCGTCGTTAGTCTCCTTCCGGGCGGCTCGGCGCCATATGTCGCGCTCTCAATAAAAAAAAAATTACAACTATTCAAAGTTACTCGAATACACAATTAAAGGCGTGGATAGAGAAAGATATGCTTAGATACTAGATGTTAGATGGTTCGGACACGTGTGAGAATGTGTGGTGAGAGAATGACCAAACAAAAATGTGAAGCCTATGTGGAAGGAAGGGTCGAACGGGGCCACCCTAGGCGAACAATACCATGACTAAATATGTAAACTTTTACGGAAAGTTAAAGTTCGCAGCACCCGTAAACGGCGCGCATGTATGAATCGATTTGTTACACTGGATGAAGTAAGGGATGTATGTATAACAGGAGCGTAACAAATAGCGCTCAATTGTCTCCGTCTACCCCACCGGAGAAGAAGCGTGATGGCATGTATGTATCTATGTATGTATACCTCCGTCATTGTCTCAAGGTCGGAAGGTCACACTCACACGTTGAGGGGTTCAGTACGTGCGGAAGATGTGAATGTATGAACCATCACAGTAACATCACAGCATCGCCACCGCTACCGATCTAGAGTACTGACGCAATATTCCGTTCACTGCGCGCGAGGGCCGCTCGATAAGTCACCGGCCTCGCAGGAAACAATGCAGTGCAAGAAATGCGTAAAACTAAATGATACGGTACCGCTGCGACGAGACATCACCCAGCGGATTGTTGTATGAACATGCTGTGCTTGAAGAGGCTTAAGAACTTCATGGAACAAACGCTTGACGTGTCTTGAACCCTTTGCAAAGCCAGATGTGTGTTAGCATACAGATAAAAATATATAAGTAGTCGATTTTTCGAATTACACGCATTTTGAGTTCCGAACATTCAGGCCATGTAAAATTGACTCGACGCAGGGAATGCGTAAAACAAAATTATGCTGTAGGGTCGTAATGCGTCATCACAATCTCCTCGACGAAACGCTCGTCGTGTATTAAATCCTTTAGATATTTATAATTAAGACTTGATTGTTCTGATTGTATGTATTAAGTTTTTTTCTTAAATATTAATTGGTCCAGCGTTTACAATATAGTGATTAATTAAAAAAAAATCTAATCATAAATAAGAATTATTTTATAAAATAATAAATTTTTAACGGATTAATTTAGGTTATATGCTAATATGTTAATAACAGAATGAAAGCAATGAAGTAAATTTAAAAGAAATTATAAAATAAATTAGTGACACATTGTCAAAGCCTCCTCCTAGTGAGTCAAAATATATGCTTGGCATAACATCCAAAATATGAATTTTCGTTGTTTTCTTAAAGAGATGAATCATTTGTTTTTATTGAACGTAATAATGGCTTGGTTTCAAATTGTATCCGGCGCAAAATTTTAAACAAAAATTATTTTGCTCGCTTAACATACATTTAAGACAAGAAAATGCACAGCGTTGTTGTACGTATATGTATGAAGAAGAGGACAGGTTTTGTTATTTATAGTATGTTCATAATATGTAGGCAGGTAAAAACATAAAATTCCAATGTCGAATAAATAATTATATAACAACTAAAAATTTTGCCAAATTTCTACGCGTCTAACCATATTTCTGTTAAGACGCGTGTCCAGGTGTCCATCATGGTTCCAAATAATATGCGTAATATTCTTTATTATATTTAGTTAAATTCATTGCATGGCGCATTAATAAAATAAAATATCTTTCGTTGCGGAGTAGTCGAGTTGGTGAGCGCACGCCTCATACTTGAGACCCTTACGTCGAGAGCCTTACGTCGTGGGTTCGATATTGGGTAAATATGTGCACGCAATTTTTCTAGATTTTAAAATCTCGGTAAAAATTTGCGTGCAAAATTACAATGCACCCCGGTGAAGGAAAACACTTTGAGGACTATACACTAACAATAAGAATGTGCTGTAGTGTATAAAGGTTGACTGGAAGAGATTGCCTACGGCAATAAGTCCGCCTTCTGCTAAGCAGAAAAGGCTTGATAACTTAGTCTTCCTGTTTTACATTATGTATATCAGGCACCAGCGGCCTATGAGGTAGTGAGCGATCCGTCAACGTGTTTTGGAAAGTTTTGAGTGCAAAATTAAATGTTTATTGTTTACTCAGATATTTCAAGATTTTAAATGGTTTTGATACTCTTTCGGATCGATTATCAAAGCGAAGAAAAGTCCACAAAAATAAAAGCCTCCGTTCTCCATACTTTCCAAGCGCCCCACGCATAAAACGCGTCCAACACCGAGGCATCTTTGTTTCGTATAAAAAGTGCTCTCCACTAAATCCGTAGCACAGTCGTTGTTGCTGAGTTAGACGGACACACGCGCCGACAAGCATTCTTACATATTATATATAATTACAACGTTGCCAACAAGTGAACACGTGCAGTGCAGTGATTTGAGTTGTGCCTGGATATCAAAATTTTAATTATAACAGGTACATAGAACAACATAAAATAAATACATTTGTGTACAGAAATTACCCCTATAAATTGGGGTAAATGATTTCTACATGCGGTAAAATATATACTTGACTCGTTCGTACCAGTAGTACAATCCTAAAATATATGGGAAAACCTAAAATGTTTTTAAAACGAAATAAAAAAAAGTAGAGTGTCGTGGGACGCCCGCGGGAAGCGAAGCTTCTTTTGTTTCCTCACGCATACACGCGTGTTTGTACGTGTGCGCGTGAGTGATAATGACGATATTTCTCGTTTTCCTCGCCAGCCTACGAGCGCGCTCAACATCCGAAAAAACAACAGTTCAATGCACTGCTGATGTTTCTCCCCCCAAATTCAGGGCACTTTGCAACGTGACTACTTATCGGTGGTCGCTTTCCCGCGTTTTGCAGAGCATTTTCAAATTTAGAACACGTAACGGTCGCGCGGGCACTTTTTTCGCTATTGTTAATGTTAGGACTCTGTGCAAAATATCCCTAATTTTGGCCACATAGTGAATGATTTGTATGACATGTGCCATTCGAAAGAGCGTAAACTAGCGAACTTTTTAAAAGAAAACGAAGCTTTCACTTGCTTTCAGTTTTGTTTTATGAATTAAGAAAATGAGATTGTGTCATATTCTTGTTAGTCCTCGGGACTTCGGAAGGTCATAAGTCCTTTTTATGGTATTAAATTCATCAAATGATATTTTTTCTAGAATAAGGATAAACCGTAAAAAGCAAAAAATAATATTACGTGCTGATAAAATAATAAATAAAAAGTTACAAGGGTTTAGCGAGATTTTGATAATTTTTAAAAACAAAAGAAAAAAATCACATTTCGATACCACGTGACACCTGACAAAAGGTATCAAGGATGGAAACCTTGAAAATTACCCCATTAACCTACAAAAAAATTTTGTCCATCGATGTGCCGAACAGGCTGTATATAACATATTTTAAAGGGAAACTATCACAGCTAAGCAGGCTTTAGTTAGGCGTGGTTAGGCTAAGTACGCATATTGCGACGGACAACCAGGGAACCCTACAATGCACGTGGCCCGACACGCACTTGACAGCTTTTTAAAATTGTACGTGACATTCATTGCCAAGATGACAGCTGTCATTCAAATGGCGCTAATTAAAAATAAAATCAACCCGTATAGGATTTAAACTTTTATAAACTTTACACTGTCGAAATTAATATATGTACTCTTCAATGTATATAATTTTAATAAGTAGTAATTTCAAGACTAAAGCATAATAGTGATACTTAATTTTAGTAATAATTATATAACTATAATAAGTTTTTATTGAAACGAGGATTTACCTGTAAAGCTACGTCGTAAAGGTTACTTTGTTAACGTTATAAACCTTAATTTATGAAGTTGTTTCATAATAATTTGTGCTCTTGTATTATTTATATCCAGTAGGTAATAATAATTATAATCTATATTCACAATAAATATAAAATCGCTAAAACTTACTACGAGTTCGCCGCCTTTGCTGTGTGGAAACTCTTGGAGTGTGGGGCCCGGACGCCATAAAGTTGTTTATAAAGAGCTCGGGAAACTGCTCATAGAGGCGTCTGAGGACAAACGTGCACCAAGTTATCTTAGGCAAAAGATCAGCCTAGACATTCAGCGGGGCAACGCTGCCCACGTCATCGGCACAATGACGATTGCGCCGATGATGGAGGAATATTTTAATTTATAGTAATAATTTTAATTTTATTTCCTTTATGTCTTTATAATATTATATGTTATTTAGTTCTTCCTATCTATATTCTAAATTAATAACTCTATTCAGAACTGTTATGCACAGTTTTTCAAGAATGGGTGCTCCTAATAGCGATACTTGCTCTTTCCCCTGCAATAGTATATATGCAAGCTTTTCCCACTTCCAAGCCGGTTGGTCACCGTGGAAAGTGTATGACTAAATCCTCTCATATCATATCAATGAGAGAGGCCTGTACTCAGCAGTGGGGCGAATAAAATGGCTGCAAAGGAAGTGAATAAAGTGAAAAATGTTTCGGTCGTTGTCATTTTTTTAATAGAGTGTGAGCACCAGGACATAGAATGTAAGTATTCCGTGCTCCTATTGAAGGGTAGGAGAACGAGGAATAGTATGTCCTCGTGCTCCTACCAGTAGGAGAGCATAGTAGGAGCAGGAGGAGCGGCGCTTTGGAGCACATGCTCGATCTGTTCTAGGTACGTGCGTCTAAGGCGACCCTTCCCGACTCTTACACTCACATTCGCTTTAGAAAATTTCTTCATCAATCACAAAAATCATCCATTCATCCAACATGACCGAACCACCGAAGCATTCCTTTCTCAATCCTTGTCACTTTATCTCCTTTCAGACCGCAACGTCTCCCACTTTACAATTTCTATATCCATCTTTCATAGTGACTCCACACATATTCCTCAGCGTGCGCATTTCCACAGCATTTATTCTGCTTTCGTGCTTCGTCTGCCTTACCCAACTTTCACTCCTGTACATCATTGTAGGGACCAGCGCTCCACCAAGGACAGCCAAACGTGCCCTATTGGACATACTTTGGCTGCTCATAATAGCGGATAAGGCCCCATTCCAAATGTTCACATTTTCTATCCCTTGTGAAGATATTCCCCAGGTATAAATTAATATAAATATAGACTTTTCCGCTTATCAGAAGGCAGACTTATTGCCGGAGGCAATCTCTTCCAGTCAACCATTATATGTACATCACAACACATTCGTATTGTTAGTGTATAATATGTTTCCTCGCGGTTTTTTCCTTCATCGGGGTGCATTGTAATTTTGCACCCAAATTTAAAACGAGGTTTTAAATTTGGAAAAATTGTGCGTATGCCAGGTATAAAACTCATGACCTCTCTCGATGAGAACCTTGTCAAAATCCGTTCAGTAATTGGGAAGTTATACGTGTGTGAAAATGTAATAAATTTTGAATTTTTCCGACTTGTAGAATATTTTTGTTTACTGCGCCGCCCCCTGTGCACCTACAGTGATGTCCCCTTCGTGTTAAACTATTATCTGGAAATTCATTAACTAATGCTGAAAACCACATCTAAATCTGTTCATTTACTTATTGTGATTTTAATGCGAATTTTTAAATCTAAACCACCCGGAAAATGGGGAAAATTTTAAATCATTATTTCATTTTCCGCCGCGCATAAACTTAAAAATTACTGGACCGATTTTGGTACGGTTTTCATCAGTCCTTAGGTAATTTCATAATAATGATTTTTATGTATGTGCAATTACGGTAGGTGCACCGTAGGCAGCGCAGTAAAGAAAAATCGTGCGAGTCGGAAAAATTAAAATCACGATTATTCCGTGGGCTGTATTTTCCAGCAGTTCAATCGTTCAATAAGAACAGGTAATAGTAAGAATGTGGCCATACAAAGTTTTAAGACCTGTTGAAATTCGACTAGGGAACGGGGCCGCCTTTGGCGAAATTACCACCAAATAGGTGACCTTTCTCTAAAGGGAAGGTTCACATCACCCGTAATCGACGAGCAACGAGTACGAAGCGATGTATGACAGGAACGTGACACATGCCGCTCGTGACACATGACTTATCCCTCCCACCCCTACATCGGTAACTCGCCTACTTGTATGTAACCCTTCCTGTTAGCAATAACAATACAACTACAAACTATATAGTGTTAGCAAGAAAGCAAAAGCATATTTTCACAAGTAATCAGCTATAATTAAACAGTTTCCTTAAAATATATACCTAATACTCTAACTAAACTATACACAAATAAACATAATTCACAAATAAGTGCATTGTTCCTTAGAGTCCAAACCTTGGATCAATCGATCAATACACTCCACCACACTATCATACGTCGAATTGCCGAGCTCGCTGCAGAAACTGGTCTCGTCGTCTGCTGAGTATCCTCCACCCAGCGACACAGAACTGTCCGATTGTCCATCTTCTACCAAACTGTCCGTTACCTCAAAAGATGTTATCTCTTCCTCGGCTCCTCTCTTCACACGAACAGAAACACGAATTTTCGACATACTCTTCGACAAAATTTCACACTTGATCTTCACAGGAGCGAGCTCACTTTTCTGGTCATCTATTTCACCATTCGATGAATTTTCTTTAGGATCGTGATGCGATGAGGTTCGATCGCTGGCTCTCTTCGGCTTCCTCACGAGGTCTGCAGAATCAAATGTAATTCCATCAGAGCTGATGTTAGCTGGATCATGTCTCCCGGTGGAGTCGTCTTCGGAGTCCAGGTCCACGGGTGCTCCCCACTTTTGGTCCAACTCCTTCCAGTGCTGGCTTCTGGAGAGGATCTTGTCGGTATCCAGATTAAAGAATGGCATAGTTAACTATGAGTTCGATTCGTCGATCTTCCAGTCTCGCCTTAACGCAGTTGTTGAAGATACTGATGAATTATGATGGGGTGTATTGATCTTTATAAAGAGATCATAATAACGATATCTAGCACAACACATTAGGACTACAGAGAACGCTCGCATTCTGAGTACCAACGCGAGCATAATATTTTTGTTTTTAAATTAAATAAGCTAACTAATTAGGGTAGTGGTGTATCGTAGTGGATGAGCATACGCCTTTTAATCGAGAGACATCGTCTACGCAACCTGTAATGCTACAAGGTTTTCCGAATTTCAAAATCTCGTTACATATTTTTACCGCTATCCAAAGTAGTACACATGGCAGTGCCCTTGAAAGGGTACAACTGAAACAACATTTGTGTCACTTGCACCCTTACACAATCCCCCCGATTAAGAAAGACGCGTGAGAAACCTACACACACAATATGAATGTGTTGTAGTATAATAAAGGTTGACCGGAAGCGGCAAACTCCGCAATAAGTCCACCTTCTGCCGAGCAGATGAATGTACGTCTGTGTAGGTATTTATTTTAATTGCCTACCCAATGAAATGAAGAGCACTACTGGTGCACTGAAAACAATTGGGAACGTTGCGATCATGATCGGTAACTTAGAGCCGTCCCGACATTATTATTTGAGCATTGACTATTTTTCATATGTCAGATATGGGTAGATCTCTACGATTCATTTATTTTGAGTACCAACATGATGGGTCTAGTACTTTGGTTCCCTTCCCTAGATATGCCGAACAAAATGCATGCACGTTTCATAAAATACAAACAAAGAAATATTCACGCCCACACTATATACCCCTCACAATACGTAATATACGGAACAGGTAAAAAAATGGGGGGTGTTTTTTATCGGGAGCAGCCCATTGGTTCTAAAGTCCCCACGCTCTAAAGCCTTTTATTTAGAGAGAATATCAAGTGATAAACTCCCACTCCCGGTATCGCTGTGCAAACGGTTTAAAGCGACGTTTTAGAGTGTTATGTTTGCCCGAGCGATATTCAAGTTTTAGATCGCCAGAGCAAACCCCATAAAGTCACAGTTTATAGTGAATGGACTAGCTATTTTGGCTCAGGTTTCGAATTAGGGTCCATTTCCCATTAGGTCCGTGCTACTATAGAAATAATTGGTTCAGAGGTTTTTTTCTTCTTTCTTTCTTGTGCATCCATTTTATTCGCCCCACTGCTGGGTACAGGCCTCTCTCATTTACCTGATGTGAGAGGTTTTTAGTCATACAATTCCACGGTGACTAACCAGCTTGGAAGTGGGTTTCCTCACGATGTTTTCCTTCACCGGAGTGTCAGCGGCCATTTAGCACAAATTCTAAAGTTATAAATGTTGTGCTCCCAGTGGGGTCGAACCCGCACCACCCGCTTGAAAAGGTCTTCGGACTGCACGATTCTCATGTTATTTTTGTGTCATGCTTTTCGTCACGCCTACATAAAACTTGCAAAACACCTAATTTAAAAAAAAATTTTGATAGTTAAATGCGCGTCACAAAAATTTTCTGACATCCAGACGGACAGACAGACAAGCACCGAGCGAGATCCCTTTTTCCAACAAGACCTTAAAAATAGATGCATAATATGTTCTGGTTTCCGCAGGACCCCTGCAACACCAAGGTCCTGGTCGGCCGGAGCCGCTGTCCCCCATCTCGGAGACTCCACCGCTATCGCCGGCGACGCCGTCTAGCAGGAGTGGCACGCGCTCCGTGTCCGCTGCTGTCAGCGACGAGTCCGTAGCGGGCGACTCAGGCGTGTTCGAGGCAGCCGCCGACCAGTCTACCTCATCATCTTCCGGTGAATATTCTCTTCCGTAACATATTCAGCACATAGGTTTTTGAATTTACTCTTCTGTATCATATACATCACACGTTTGTGAATATTCTCCTCTGTAAAATTTTTGGCAAATCTGTTTGTGGATATTCTCCTTTCAAACATATTCACTGCCAACCTCTGGAATGGACTTTCTCCCAATGTATTTCATGCAGTGCATGTTTTTTTTTAGAGAATCATAAAAAAAAGGAACTGCCATGCCGGCACGACATTTGCAGCCCCCCGTATGAAACCTATTACTCTTGGACATCATCGGCCTAACTATTCACGTTGACGGCGAAAATTTTCTCGCTAATCTATAAAAAATTATACCAACAAATTTCGTCTATGAGTGCTTCACATTGTATTTGCATTCAATTCTCTTGTATTTGCGTTTCATCCTCTTGTATTTGCTTTTCATCCTCTTGTATTTGTGTTTAATCCTCTTATGTTCGCATTTCATCCTATTGTGTTTGCTTTTAATCCTCTTGTATTTGCGTTTAATCCTCGAATTTGCATTTCATCCTCTTGCATTTGCGTTTTATGCTCTTTAATTTTTGTTGCATGCTCTGATGCTAATAGATAAATGTTACTTGTTACAGTGAACAGTGCGCAGATTGAGATCAAGCTGCGTTACAGTGCGGAGGACGGCACCCTGCACATCGGCATCCTGCGCGCCAGGAACCTACATGCACTCTTCGTAGAGATAGGAACCAAGATGTGAGTACAGTTCCTCAGCGACACTTCATCCAAACTAATACATAATGGGTTTAGTCCAAAAAATATGTTTACTGCTCGAAAGTTGCATTCGAAGCTCTTTGTTTTATGGGAAGCGTCAGTGGTGGTTACACCGCGATGGTATAGTGGCGCCAAGAATTTATGATACGTGGCAAAGATGCGGAACTTTCTGCAGTCCTATGACAGAAGGTTTTTCGATCGAAAGTGTGAAACTGGCGACACTAGCGCCTTCAACGGTCGAATATCATCACTTGTTGGTCGATCTACATAAGCCTGTTCTAGTGAGCTAGATCAGTGTGTCGTATCAGCAACTAGAAAACACAGAACCAGCCTGGTCCTACCACTATGTATTCAAAGGAAGGGCTGCCTTACTTATTTTCCTTCACACGAAATAGCTGTAGTTGCCAGCTTAACATCTGTGAATACGGTAAATACTGTATATCCCTGACAGGGAAATGTTTTATCTGGAAATTTTGTTCACTGCTCACCACGTTCTGAATCTATCATAATAATACATAACCTAAAATTACTCGGGGGACATTAATTAAACACTTTCTCAAAACTACGTCAAAATCAGTTCAGTGGTTTCGGGGTTTATCGCGAACATAGGTATAATCGAGAATTATATATATATGAATGCAATAGAATTGGAGAGATTAACGGGACGTTGTACGCTGGAATAGGTATTCATTTACTCGTTTCTTACTAAAAAGCAAATTTTTATAGGTTTAAAACCAAAAGAATATTGAAAAGTGATTCAATTGTGTTATTATATTACAGATAAATTTAGTATGTTCTGATACAAAATCAATTTAGTAGTCTCTTTGAAATTTTATAAATAAATAAATATAGACTTTTCTGCTTAGCAGGAGGCGAACTTATTGCCGGAGGCAATCTCTTCCAGTCAAC
>WYDE02208848.1:0-15775 GCA_009867175.2 Adela reaumurella
AATATTTAAAATTTTAGTAAGATTTTTCTAATTTAACATCGTCTGTAGATATATTATCGACATAAAAAAGAAAATCGGTGTTATGATTTTTTGCAGGGTGACGTTATTTTAAAACGTAAAGTGACCACACTATTTGTTGATGTACCACAATCAGTGAAACTCATTGTTGATGTACCACAATCAGCGATACTCATTATTGAGGGACCACAATCACTGACAATCATTATTGATTAACCAGAACCAGTGACACTCTTTGTTGATGTACCACAATCAGTGACACTCTTTGTTGATGTACCACAATCAGTGAAACTCATTGTTGATGTACCACAATCAGTGAAACTCATTGTTGAGGGACCAAAATCACTTACAGGTGATGAGGGCTTGCAGCGAGCTGAAACGTAACGAATGCTAAAGTGCTACAGTAGCTGCTTTCTAGTCCCTAACTCGATTGACGCCCTAAAACGATTGACGGCCTCCTGTACTGCCAATAGATATGTTCGGTGACGATGTGAAGCCATTGTAAGCTGAACTTAACACCTGTAAGACACAAGGGATTACATTTGTGATATGTTGACTAACCTCAGCTCCGGTGATGATGAGGGCGAGATACTGATGAGAGAGGCCGGCATGATGGCATCGTTGGGCAACTGTTGACAAAAGAACATAAACTTCAGTAAAGCACATAATAATACTAATCTACTTAAACCGCTGGCTCAGATCGTCTGTGGATGCGGTCAGCGGCCCACGCGAGCATGACTCGTATCGGCCGAATAGGCGAAACGCCGTACGGCGAGGAACGCGGTCGAATTTTCGAGTTTCAATTTAATTTTTCATTTAATTTGTCATTTGTAGTGTCAGATTAGCCGAGCGGGCAAGAGCACGCCTCTCAACCGGGATGTGCGGGTTCTTTACTCACTGGGAGCACAATATTTATTACTTTAGAATTTGTGTTAAATGGCCGCTGACACTTCGGTGAAGGAAAACATCATGAGGAAACCCACTTCCACACCGTGGAATTGTGTGACTAAAATCCTCTCATATCATGTAAATGAGAGAGGCATGTACCCAGCAGTGGGGCGAAAAAATCGCTGCAAAAGAAAATAAAGAAAGAAGATTTGAATTTGAAACATATTTTCATAGTGAATATAGGTATTGAATGAAAGAAAGAATCACCATAACAATATACTCATCATGAACACACCTCGCATGATCAACATTTTATGTATGAAAAGTTGAAAAAACTTAACTGCAAATAGTAAGATCAGTTAGATGAAGAAAAAAGTTTAGCTTGCGCTAACAGGTTAGGCGATAACTGAGATATTACAGAATATATCGCGAGCGGCAGAGCAAATGCGCACCGCGAACGTGTCGGGCGAGAATCATGCGTGCGTGTGAAATGTCAAATAGCCAAAGGGTTAATAATAAAAATGTAAACGACATTCATTCACTGACGACAATGCACAGCCTAAACAGCTAGGTCTATATTCATGAATTTTGCACAGGGGTTCCTTTCATGACGTAGGCGAGAATTTCATCCCCTAAGGGTTTCAATAGGGGATTAAAGTTTGTATTTAAGTTCGTCATTTTTAAAGTTAGAGACATGGAAATTAGTGTTTAGGCTTCTGTATTAGCGATTTTTGGAAATTAATACCCTAAGGGGTTAAATAGGGGATACACATTTGTATGAAGGTTCAAAAGAATTCAACGTTAAGGTTTTTCTATGAGTCGGGAAGGGTTAGGGGTAGGGTAGCGATAAGAAGGGTAGAGTATGAGTAGGGTAGGGGTAGGATGGGGGCGGGCAGTGGTAATGCAGGGAGGGGTTGGGCAGTAGTAGGGCAGGTGTAGGAAAGGGTTATGGCAAGGGTAAGGCAGGGGTAGGGATAGGGTTTGGGTAGGGTAGGGTAGGGGCAGAATAAGGGAGGGTAGAGGTACCGGGGTGCTATACTGGGGTATATATAAAACTAGTATGCTAAAAATTTAGGATAAAGCATTCGATAAAAAAAAATCAGCGGGCTGTGTCGGGACGGCACCTGTCACTTAAACGTTTTTTTATTTTTTTTTATTGGAATCGCGACATATGGCGCTAGCCAGGCTAGCTCAGAGGAGCAGCCCGACGACGCCCACGGGCATTCGAACATTTACGGGGGTTGATAATACCATGTCGGCCGGCTAGGTGCACCTTCACATTATGTTTGAAGGACCCCATACAGTATATTGGCGGAAAGGAGGTAGGAGGGAGTGCATTCCACAGCTTAGCGACCCTGTAAATAAAGGATTTACAGGATCGATTTGTCCTAAGTGTTTACCTCTGTCGTAATTATTTGTGATACTTATCTCATACTTAAATGAAAGCACATAAATAAATAAAATAAACATAAGAATTCGACAACTTACTGTTCAATAGAAAATCCCAAATTTATAACTGAAGAACAACAACCCCTCCACTTCAATGAGAGACCACCGACGCGAATACAGCAGTCAGATATTGTTATTTTATTTTATCTTTTCTTTTACGAAGTCAACTGTCGATGTAAACAAATTTAAATATCGAAGCCGGTAACCATAAGAACCGCGGCGGTAACCGTCCGAGCCTGGCGCATGCGCGGTGCGGCCGAGTTGCTCTCGCTCGCAACCAACACTACTGGCTGATGTCGGCTCGGCGGCGGCGGCGGCTGTCGCAGGCTGCCAAACCTGAACCGAGGCTGCCGAAAGCGAGGGGAGATCATCGCCTTTTGCGGGCGAGGACGAACAATCGAGGCTTTAGGCGGAGGGCTTTCGGTAGAGTTGCATTTGCGAGATGTTGCAAGCTGCATTCCAATTGGATCCCAATTGGTATTATTAACTAAACTAAGTGTGGGAACTTGGACTAATTTTATGTTAAAAATATGCGGTGTTATATTTAGTAAACCATATTTGTAAAATTATTTATTATTAGAACTTTTACCGAAACTTAAAAATTGAAAAATTATTAACCGGTCAGGCAAGCATCTCTTCTTTATGTTACTAAACTTGAGTAAAATTGTAATTTCTTTATATGTACATCCATAATCCTTAAAATAGTAAATTAAAAGTATATTTCAAAGCTTACGTTTCGATAGCACACTGCTATAAAAAATTACGTTGCAGCCAGAAACACCGTAGTAGCGTTCGTTGTACGTGGTAAGAGTAACTTCATACGAAAGAGTTCAACGAGTTAGAGTTTCCTCCCGGACACGCAACCGCTAATGAGTGATACGACCTACGACGGGTGCTTTTAGGGTGAGAAGTTGTTTGTGCATACAAAAGTCGTCATTCATCTTCTTGGTTTGACCGATTTAGATATCTACGGTTTTCTGTAAAGGGATTTTTGTTTTTTTTTTATGGAAACTGACACGGACGGCTACATCGCCTAATGCACCAGCTCTTCTGGCACCAGTGATGTCAGCCTAAACATCTTGGTGAGTTATGTAGATGGTGCCATGTCAGCACTTCCCTCAATTTCAGTGTTTCATAGGCGATTGTTCTTAGATACGTGTTAGTTATAGTGTTAACTCGCCAGTGGGCGCTGCAATAAACATCTTTTGCTCGTCAAAATAAGATCTAGCGCATTTTCCCCGAGAGTGCTTGACCGATTTAGAAGCGATTTTTTGTGTACTGCTTGAGAATTTGCACTGATTCATAGACAGATTTTATTGTGACAAATGCACCAGGGGGCGCTGGTGCGATATTTTGTGAAGTGCATGAGATTTTTGTCTCTTTAGATAGGACTAGGTGAGTAGCATATTTACATGATCTGCCGATAGTCTGATGATGGAGCAGAAAAACATCTTGGGGAACTCAGAAGGAGATAAATAGACAGATATTTAGGCAGAAAAATTACAATTATCTAAAAAGAAATAAATAAAAACTATTTTTTAAATAACTCACGACTGACCCATTATGAACTAACATTTTGCAGTTTCATGACTGTGTCATTAATTTAAATTACGTTAGGTACGTAAATAAACCTAGTCTTTAATTGATATTGATGCATCTATATCTATATATATTTAATTAAAATTGAGAACAGAGATGGCAATGGCAGCTTCCGATGGATTTTCTTGTGTACTCGGGGATTTTCAAATAAACTATTTAGTCCTTTTTCGATATTTTTCGATTACAACATTCACATCCGTCGACAGTTTTTTTCAAAATATTCAATTTTGTTTTTTAACATTAGAAATGTAAAGAAAAGTGTGTTATAACGCTTTTCTCAAGAACGGGAAGTAAATCTACGAGTAAAATCTTGAAGTAAAGTTTGCTAAATACGTCTTGCGGCCAACAATCCTTACCTAGATGAAAACGTATGACTCATCTAGATGAATAAGTTTTATCAGCGTCATTGACTCAGTGGTTGCGATATTCGGTATTCGATTACTGTAGTCAGGCCAGGGTGTAGTTTATGAAAGCCAAAAATACGACCTTTCTACATGTTAAAGAGTTTTAGAAATCGGTTCAGTAGTTTTCGAGATTAGCGCGAACATACATAAATACTTTACATAAACGCGATCAGTTTCTCCAAAAAACTGGGAAAACTACTGACTGACGCATCTGGAGACCGCCATGACCCGGTCGTATTTTAAGCAGCGGATTAGCCTGGCGATCCAGAGGGGGAACGCCGCGCTTCAGTCATGGGGACCATCGCAATGGTCCCCAAGGATGACTATTTTTATTTGTAGGTAGGTTTATTTTTTTAAGTAATATTTTAGTTATTTTTTAGGACTAGCTTTAATTATTTTTAAGTATTTTATTTGGAACAATTAAATTCTCTAAATACTTTTAATTTTACATATGCCCAGCCCACCTTGTCGCTTTATTAAAGGATAAATGATTTATTACAATAATTTTCTCTTTCTTCTTTCTTTCCGTAATTTATTTTCTGTAATATGTAAGTAAATTACAATTTATTTTATATTTCCTATTAAATTTTTTTGTTCTCCTTGTCTTATCCCTTAGGACACGATGCCGTGCTAAATAATGGGCGACAGGCTCGCCACCTCTCAAATTTGCACGGTACTTCCACCAAGTTGTGCAGTAGGTGGATCTTCGTTCCTTACATGCCGCTTGATTGATCTTGTCCGAATACCTTGCGAAACGTGGTGGTCGTTGTTTTGCTGTAATTTACCAGAGTTCTTGAAGGACAAGACCGATTTCTCTGCTTACCCCGATTGTCTGGATTCAGCGTGTGTGATATGTATGTAATGTATATATGTAATTTATTAACTAGAAGCTTCCGGTGCGGCGCCATAGAGCGCGTTTAAAAAGAAAAATACGCCATAATTTGCTGGCTAGTTGTACCTATATACTTAGGTACTGACTGGCGAGCAGTGATCGTAGCAAGGACGCGCAGCGACTCCAAGCTCTTTGAATCGTAGGTTCGATCTTCTGTACGGGCGTACTTTTCAAGGCCTGTACGGTTTCGTACCCCGTCACTCCGGCGAAGGAAAACACCGTGAGGAAACCCTTCCCGCTCCTAAATAGGCGACAGGGTTTTCCCGACCGGGACCGCACAGAATTTAGGACGGTTGAAACGGCTATATAAATAGTAAGTATTTTCCTTGTAGGAATTATCCTGCCACGGCGCGATATTCCGTAAGGATTGAGGTGAATTAGGCTCGCATCACGGTTCACGATGTGTGACATAAGAGGTGAGAACCAACCATAATGGGATGATAACATAACAGATTTTCTGTTTTATCTTTTAGGATGTATGTACTTATTTTTCTTTATCAATCATGCCATCACGCCTCTTTCCCAGAGGGGTAGGCAGAGACAATAGAACGCCATTTGTTACGCTCATAGCATACATAGCGGTGGACGAAGCAAGAGATTGCTTCATCCACCGCAATACATCGCTTCATACATGAACGCCGATTATGGCCGAACCATCTAAGCATACCTTTCTCTATCCTTGTCACTACATCTTCTTTTAATTCACATTTTTTCTCTTACATATTTGTTCCTCATTCTATCTTTCAAACTTACACCACATATTATTCTCAATGAACGCATATCCCCTGCATTTATTCTGCTTTCGTTTCGCTTCTGCCATTCCCAGGACTCACTGTCATAATAATCATAACAAGTGTAGGTGCCTACCAGAATGCTCTTATGAATGGCAATTCGGGCAGTAGAACTAATCACTCGGCTTTTCAGGATATTATTCAAAGCACCATTCACGTGCCACGTGCCAAGCCTTTGCTCACTCGCCGTTCAACATCTATATCACAGTTTCCGCCTCTTGGGTGTGAACACACTTACCAAGCACACAAACTCATTCACTTGTACGAGCGTCTCCTATTCTTACATTACTCAGTGACTTCTCCATCTTTCTCAAACACCATAACTTTTATCTTACTTGCATAGATCATCCCTCACCACTCTATCATAGGCCTTCTCTAAGTCCACGAATGCGCAAAACTCTTTATTGTTTTTAGCCAAGACTTTCTCGGTGATACATCTCAGAGAGAAGACCTGATCCGTACATCCTCCGTCATTCATAAATCCAGCTTGTGCATCCCATATCATATCTTTCGTCGCTACTATCACTCTTTTATATCAGAATATTTTCATACAGTTTTCCGATCGAGCTGATGAGGCTTCTGCCTCTGTAGTTCTTACATTATTGCTGCGAAACATTTCCTTTGAACAATGGTACGATGACACCCTTGCACTAATCTTTTGGTACCCGACCCATCTTCCAGCATTTAGATATTAAAAGGACATTGCAGGAAGCGCAACACTCCAGGACCACCGTATCTGATGATTTCTGCACTAACATTATCACATCCCACAGCCTTAGATACTAGTTTAATTGCATTCATGCCTTCTAAACTTCATCTACGCTTATTTAATCCTAATCAGCACCATTTGAATCTTCATTCGCGTTTGCACCTCCTCTTTCTTTATCTGACGCGCTGTATCCTTTCATACTGGTATCCGTATCCATAGATATTATCATTACAAGCTCTCAAAATATTCATTCCAGCGGGATATAACCTCGCTATCTTCCGCTAGCAAATTTCCATTGTTCACTCTTTTCTCATACACTTTCGGTGCATTCGAACCACTTCTTGCTTGTCTCATCTGTTTCCAAAAAAGTTTTTGGTTCACTCTAAAGTTCTTCGATATCCGTTTTTCATTCGGCAATTCTAATTCTGCTTTCCTTTCTTTCACAATGTTCATTACTTTCCTTTTTGCAACCTTATATTTCTCACGTTATTATTCTATTTTCTCCCCGCACGCTATCGATAACAGCATTTCATTCCAAGCTTTCTTTTTATCGTTCACAGCCTTTTCTACTTCCTTATTCCACCATGGATCCCCCTTTCGCCGTCCGCACCTTTTTGATCCACACACACTCCTTCCTGTACTTACTATCGTATCCCGTAGCTTGTGCCACCTATCGTCCACACTATTGTCTCTTTTATACACCATTTTAAATTCACCTGTCAGTTTAGTTTTATATTCTCCGCGTGCATACTCATCCATAAACTTTTCTACCCTAATTCGATCCACTGGCGCAGACTTCGTATTCTTTGTATGTGAGCGCCAACCCTGAAAAAGATTCTGAAATCTAGTCACTAATAGTGAGTGATCTGCTCCAACAGTGAAACCTCTGTACACCCTGGTATCTACAGTGTTGCTTCTCAATCTCCGATCCACAATAACAAAATCGATTACAGTTCTTTAATTATTTATTTATGATTCTATGATTTATTTTCATTATTTATCTTTATCTTTGATAGATAATATTATTCACTGTGCATTGACATACCTATCCAATTATATTCATATGATTTATTGTGTATAATAGTTTATTTTACTGTGCATTATATATTTCCAATTCAATATTTGATATATCCACTCCCAGATCAAGTTCTTGCTGTATGCCTTAATTTTCTACCATATCCCAGAGTTTGGTTTTTAATTAATGCTTTAGCGGCATTTGACCTGCCTTTTTTTAAAAGTATAATTGGTACACAAAACAAAGAATACATACAATACAAAACATATGGAGAGCTTTGAAAGGGTCACTGGAAGCATGGATCTAAGTGGACGGAGGAATCCTAGCGAATATGGATAGAAATTATAAAGAGAGAGAGAGGTCGAAAGTGGGACAATGGTTCCACTTTCCAGTCATCGCAGACCAGCTGAAGAGGGCTTGTAGGCATTCTGGAGAACTAAAGAGTGGCCGCTCGATAGTACGACATCGCTAGATGCCCTCCGCTACGGATATCCTCCGCTCAATGAGCACGGATATGTTTGGTGAAGCCATATAAAGCTGATTTTTACATCTTCCTTCTAGTTAGCTGATGTTTGGAGAAGTGAGTGGTTTATATATCATTAAAGACTGTAGGTACACTATGTATGTAGGTACTTGTTAATGCAAAACAAAGTGAAATAAATAAAAGTACACACATATTCTAACAACATGTATATTTCAATAAATTTTCACAAAATAACTACATGTGATGATTATGATGGCTTTTAAACAAGTCATGTATAAAACAATATAAACTAAACATAAAATAAAGAAATGCGATGCTTATAACATAAGTGCATCACTTCATACAAAAAAGTTCCCAAAATCGGTCAGGCCCGATAGTTGTTTAATCACATAAAGCATTAGAGCCACTAAAATTAAAGCACACAAACTATTAAATCAAGTAATATTGTGAATAAAATCAGTTATTACAAATAAAATTATACTTTAATTAAAACAAATGATATGATTGTATTCTTGTAGCGATGGACGTAAGCGTCGCCGCGTAAAAATATAAAATTTAAAAATAAGTAGAGAAATCCTGTACCAGTTAATTTAAGAAAATAATATAAGTTGAAGGTAATATGTTAGATTAAGAAAGTAAAGACAGGACGTTAGTAGAAGTAGTTTTAGTTTGGCGAGAACATTGAACGAAAGAAAGAGGAATTTATAGCATTTAGGTATAGCTACCATATTTTAAATTAATTATAGTAAATATTTACAAATAAAACAATGGGAGTTTTGCAAGTGTTTTGGTAGCAAGTAATTTTTCACAATTTTTTTAAGCAATCTTGTTACAAGGCAATGGATCTAATGCATTCATTGGGTTTTCAATCCTAAAAAATTAAGTAAGTACACATTCTTTGTAATATATTTCTATTGTGTTGTTAACAATGCAATGCAAAACAATTTCATGCAGAAAATCCACAATAATAAACCCCCGTTTGCGCAGTCACATATAAATCGACGCGCAATTCACAAAAACGAATTATGCAAAAACATTCCTTTGAATGATTTATTTTTGTTTTTGAGAAGTTGACTGGAAGAGATTGCCTCCGGCAATAAGTCCGCCTCCTGCTAAGCAGAAAAGTCTATACTTATTTATTTGATTTTAAGATTTACATAATATAACAACACAAAAATTTATTAACATAGAGATGACAAGTACCTAATCATAAATATAGGATATTTACAGCTCGGTCCGAGCAGTTATCTCTCAATTTATACAAAAATATGATAACTCGAGCGCTTACCTGATAATGAGAATTAATAATATCAACATTACAACTATCAGTCCGTCTACTGCGTCTCATACTTAGCCAACTGGAGCGGTCACGTGGTCTCTGAGTATTACATTACGGATGGATCTCCAAGCTACGGGAGGTTGAATCTCAGTTGCCTAGTTCGTGTTGACGACCTGGCCGAAGCACTTAGCGACGAATTGTTCCCTGTCGTCGAGATGAGGGCTCTCTTCGTGCGAAGTAATCATGGCGTGTTCGACCGCCTCTAGAGCTTCCGCCGTGAATCTCTTGCCCTTGAGCTCCGTCACGACGGATGCTTCTCCGTGGAATCCCGATTCCATGAGACCGGGTGGGATGCTGAGAGTGACGTCGTCGATGAGACCCTTCTCCACGCTCATGTGGATGATGAGCTCTTGAGGTGCCGAGTACATCTTGGAGGGGAGCAGTTCAGAGGGCACGGAGAACGATCGGTTGACGGTGAACAGCGGAGTCTTGCCGAAGCACCAGTCCCAGCCGGACAGCTCAGTCTTGATAGTGTCCAGACCTGATCAGAGAAAAAATCACAATACTTTAGCCGATTATCAATGTTATTAATTCATTTATAGTAACATTAGGATCAAGGCACTAAGCATCACGTTGAACATGTGCTCTGTGTTTTTTCATTTAATAAAAACTAAAACAATTATTTTTTTATTTTCCTATATAGGAATTCATGAATGACTACAAAATTAAATTTTTCCCATTTTTTAATTAACACGTCATTGAGATATTTTGCTCGTGTAGGTGATCTTTCTAATTAATTATTGTCTTCCACGATGTTCCTTGTTTTATTATAAACCTATGTTTTAAAATCAACATTATATATAAATCTAACTCAAGGTTGCCCAAGCCCGAACGAATTATAAATGCTCGTGTGGGCAACTTTCGAAATTGCCTTGATGATTTTGGATTACTTCCCTTATATATTTCATTATGATGATGATGATGTATTTTTAGGAGTGGGATGATTATAATCAAAAATAACAAGAATAGGAACTGTCAGTGGTCAGTGGCCCAACAGGTAAAAAGGATGGGCAGCCTTGATCTAACTCGATCTCTATCAGTCAAATAGGTGCAAGCTGAATAAGTGCGAAAGAGATAGACGTATGCCACTTTCGGTTTGATTATCTATACCGCAGTAAGATGTAGGTAAGTAATTGAAACAAAGACTATTTGAAATGACAGCTCAACTGACCTGGGAACCAGGAGTCGGTGGGGTTGATAAGTTGGAAGCCGCGCTGCTTGGAGATGAGCTCCTCGCCTCCGTCATGCAGGTGCAGCGCCGGTGTGCGCAGGTATTCCCAGCCAAGAGCTGTCTGTAGGCCGTCCACGGTGATCCGCTTGTTGACTTCCGTCAGGTTGGCGACCGCGGACCGCGTCGACGCCGTGGCCTTTGTCTGAATGCCATGCTGCTGATTAATACATCGCCCAGTTATGCTACTTCGGTGACCCACGTGAAAAGTAGCATTAGTCAACAAGGGCATGCGTCATTACTGTCTCACAGTTGAAACTTTTAAAAGTAGAAATGTCTTCACATAAAGTTAATACACAACCAGTTTTAGTTCTAAGATGACAAAGCTATTGTTAGTTATGAAACAAAAGAATTTATTAAACCATGCCACACATTTAAGAAAGCAGATGTCTTTAATATTGCAGAAGACAAACACAATAGAGGTTTAATAAGTGAAATGTATACAAAGCGTGTGTAAATATGAGGTGTACATGTGGAGACCACGAGCCAGATAAATGAGGACCCCTGCGGCACAACAATCGAACCGATGACCCCGGAGGTCGACAAAAATATCTACAAGTTAATAACAAACTGGAATCTCATTCACGTCCGACGAGTCGACACTTCGGGTCAGGGAAGAGACAAACAAGTACTATTTTCATGGACTACAGAATTGCCTCACGCGTTTGAATACCTACATTTGAATAGAGTATTGTCGCTCGTGATTCAGCGTGATCACCCCGTGTAGCCCGGGACAATGTGTGCAGTACAAATGCGGACCTTTAGCGTGACCCCCGAGTGTTCGTTTCTCGTTTGAATTTCACTGTTGCCGAGTGTACCCGACCGAGTTGAGCATTCGTAAAGAAGTGTCATTATAAATGCAATGAATACAACATTCACTTGTTCCATTATTAATGTACTTTGCAATGATATTGAAGAAATGTTAAATAGTGTGTGTGCAACAGACTGAAATAAATTTGTTCACTTTGAGATGAGGAGATTTTTTTAGTGTTTTGTACGCAATGCTCAATATGTATTAATTTTCTAGAAATGCCATGCAGCTTAGCTACAGCTATAGTATAGCTCCCGTAATGGGGACCTTACCATCGGTCCCTCTTATGGATGCATATTTTATTTTATAAGGTTAGGTTTTTTTTAATTTGTTCTTTTTTTATTCTAGTTTAATTTATTGTATTTAGATGATTTTTTTTTTATCAAATCAAATAATTTATTCCAAAAGTAGTGCAGTACCTAATGACAAAGTATGTAGCATTACGAAATGAGGCTTACAATGTTGTTTTATGTTATAAATACATTTATAATTTTTTTGCAGTATAGGATTTAATTAATTGATGATCCTAACTGGTTTATAGACGCGGTTTATCAAAATAATACAAAAAATGTTTAGGTGACATTAATTGGTGGTTCAGTATTCGATAATGAACAACTTTTGCTAAAAAATAAATTTATTAAAAGCAAAAAAAAATGTTTAATACATACTCCTGAAAAGTGTGGTGAACGTCAAAATTGTTTGCCTCAGAATGCACCAAGTGGAAGAAAAAGTTGCTCAGAATATTAAAAACCACACTTACACTCACCCACCCACCCTTAGCGTTAACACCCATTTTTGAAACACCGTGTATAGGGTGTAAACGACCGTCAATCCTTTCTTTAAATCAGGTACTCCATACATTTGTAGAATACGTATATGGAAGAATTTTTTATTTTGCTTGAGAATTTTTTTTTACCTGTATTACATTTTGGCCAAGGTCAATTTTAAAAATGTATGGAGAAGTCAAAATTTTTTGTCAATTAAATTGTAAAATTCTTTCATACTCGTGTTCTATACTATAACATGGAGTACTTGGTTTAAAAAAAGGATCGACGGCCGTTTACACCCTGTATTATGTGACTTTATCAAATCGAGAAACCTGAATGTAAACTACTAAATGAGACTTTTTTTACAGATACAAAAATGTATTACAAAAATTTTCGATCATGCATTCTAAAGCCAATGAAGCACTTCTTGCCCGTAGTATAGTTGGGATGAAGCCATGTGTCAAATTAGCAGAGCGGGCAAGAGCGCAGACCTCTCAAGCGGTGGGAGCACAATATTTATAACCTTGAATTGGTGCTAAAATGGCTGCTGACACTCCAGTGAAGGAAAACATCGTGAGGAAACCCACTTCCAAGCCGGTTGGTGGAAGTGTATGACTAAATCCTCTCATATCATGCAAATGAGAGGCCTGTGCCCAGCAGTGGGGCGAATAAAATGGCTGCAAAGAAATAAAGAATGCTAAAGCCACACTCACCCATCCACATTAAATTTGCTAATATTTACGGAGAACTTACCTCATTCTTAGCAAGTGTGCGGCTCAACATGGGCTTGTCGGCGTTGACTAGAAGTGTGCAGTGATGGTACGCGGTCAAGCGACCAAGCTTGGAAGCAGTTCCAGAGATCTGTCCACAAAAAATTCCTATGTTAATTCTCCTATGTAGTCGGTGAATTAACAAAGAAGCAACTTCTAAATATTTTACAAAATATTTCATGAAGAACAAAGACCGTTTATTTTGTCACGTGTTACCAAATATTTTTACTCATCAGCAAAACCCATAATTGCATGAGCCAGAGGGTTAAGTATATTTTGAGAATCTTAATAGAGTTAGAAAATTGACATAAGTACACACACAAAATACATTATAAAATTTTCTATATACCTATTAAATTATAACATCTAATCAATCGAAAAATATATTTGGTTGAAGTACTTGGAATTAATTAAAATAATCTATAGCAGGGGTGGCCAACCGGTCGATAGCGACTAATTTATAGGTAAGACAAAGAATTTTCGATATTTATGTTAAAACAAATTATTCAGTAAGCTCGATTCACCCGCCCAAATATGTAATTACATTACATCACATATTGAATATATTTCATAAAAAAAATCATTTAACATTAGGATCAAGGCACTAAGCATCTCGTTGAACATGTGCTCTGTGTTTTTTCATTTAATAAAAACTAAAACAATTATTTTTTTATTTTCCTATATAGGAATTCATGAATGACTACAAAATTAAATTTTTCCCATTTTTTAAGTTTTTTTAACTTACCTATACAATTGGTATATCACAATCAGTAAGAAAAACAAGAAGTAGATCTCCGACACAATCAGGTTGGCGACCCCTGATCTATAGAAAGGTAGATGATGTTACTATGCATGGTAGATAAGTAATAATTTTATAAAATATAAATTTACTTTCCCTGTCAAGCTCGGTCAGCCCGAGACAGTAGACCACACCTCGGGCAATCGAGGGGCCAGAGCCCCACTGAAGGTCTGCAAGTAAAAGCTTTAATAATAATAAAATGAATGGTAGGCAGATACCTTGTAGTTGCCGTTAACGACGAGGTCCTGGCGTTCGTTGATGTCGACGTTGACTCCGAAGGACCTGAAGAGCGCCCGCTTTATCAGCTCCAGGTTGTACTTGCGGTCGTAGCGTTCTCGGGGCATGAAGAAAGAAACGTTGAGGTTGCCGCGGTCGTGGTACACGGTGCCGCCGCCGCTGTTGCGCCTCGCCAGCGCGATCTCTCTCTCCTTCAGTAGGGAGAGGTTGGCCTCCTGCCAAGGGTTCTGATGGCGACCGACTACCACGCACGGATCGCTTCGCCAAACCATCATCACATGGTTGCGGCTGAAGTCGTAATTTTTGTACAGCCAGTCTTCCAATGCCAAGTTGGTGAAGATATCGGTGGACTGCGACATGAATACGGACTTGGTGATCTCGGCCTCCGGTACGGACGCGGCCTGCTTCTGCGTGGCGTAGCCGTTCACTCCGCCAATGAGAGTGCGGGAGCTGCTGCGACGCACTACACCCACCACCACGCACGCGCCGCTCGCTGCCATCTTTCTCAACATTGACGTCATTTTTTATTTTATTCAACTTAAAATTAGTTTAGAGTCTTTTGGGCACTTTTTTGTATGAACTGTGTTAAGCGTTTCAATTAGTCCTTATTTGTTAGTTACAGTCTACGGCTTACAGTTCTACGTTAGAGCTAGACGTTATCCTCTAATGGTGGCAGCGACAGGCGGACTTGTCGGTGTCGGCGGAGGACAGGGAGATGAGGTACTCGTGGAGTTCGAGGGTCTGGTGCAGCCACTTCCAAGTCTGGTGCAGGGAATTGATGCGGTACCGGATCCCCAGACAGTCTCGACAGTCACTTGGCATTCCTCCTTGTGTGTACACGGTGGTGAAGAAAACTACACGCCTGAAGAAAACAGAACGAGCGTAAGCAAAATACTACAACAGATGAGCGCTAGCGATGAGCATCCGCAACTAGAGATAGAAACGACCGCACTGAACGAAAATCGAACGTTAAGTAACACGATTACCTTCCAGCGCCTCGTTTTATTCCCGGGCATGGCGATAAGCGGCCCGACGACGAGTGAGGTCAGCCGAGGGCAATCGAAGTTCAGCAAACAAGATAACACGGGCCTAGCACGCGCCGCGCGGCCGCAGACATCGGTCGTGCTCGGGCTGGATAGATAGAATTGGTAGAACCAAACAGAACGCTGACGGCTATAATGGTAGTCAAAGAATATAATACCTATGCATGGTAGTGGAACCGCCGTCATGAAGCAGTGCATTTCGCGAGCGAACACGCTCGCTACGCTACGCATTGGTTGGTTGGTTGTTTGGTTGGTTAGCTAGCTAGCAAGCACCAGCACCAAGACAAAAGTAAGCTAGCACAGAATGAAAGATTATAATATAATACCGCCCGCAAATAAGATTTAAAGTCTTACTTATCACAAATACTCGAGAAGGAGACGTACGTAGTAAGTTTCCCGATAAAAAAATCGATTAATCGAAAGATCGAGTAACCCTCAAATGCTATTTTGCTAGTCGCTATAGCGGCAAAATCGAAATCACTGTCGTTGCTATTTTGCCGCTATAGCGGCAATTGAGATTGGTTCAGAAAAA
>WYDE02208958.1:0-15773 GCA_009867175.2 Adela reaumurella
GCGCTCACTGTGACTTTGTATCCAGCAGGGTTCGACGTCAGCAGAAGATCCAGCAAGGAAGGTTCATGACCGTCTATTGATATAGTAGTCTGGTTGGTTGGTCTACCAATTGAGACAGGTCATGAGCGAGGGCGAAGTCGTAGGCGGCTCTCCCCGCACAGTCGGTTCTCCCAGATTCTAACCACGCCTCGTGATGGGCGTTAAAGTCTCCAAGAAGAACCAAGTCAGCCAAGGGGAACCTCTTGTGGACTTCGTCTAATACTCTTGTATCAGTGTTAAATCTTTCCCTTCCTTTATGTGTAATGTCAGTGAAAGATATTTACGAAAAATCTACAAAAGCAGACAAATACCCCCTACTCTCTTATTGGCTGAGACAATAAGAGAGAATAAAGCCAGGGTATTAAAGAGTAAATAATTACTCAACCAGGGTCAAAAAAAATTTTGTGTCAGTCAGTACAACTCCTCCTAAACGGTTCGGCCGATCGGAATACATTTTGCAGGTTTATTCTATATGTTACTAGCTCAACACACACCCTCCTCAATCAAATGCATAGAAGAACTGGCAAGAAACTTCGCTGGAATTTATTCCTAAACGGTTAGGCCAATTGGGCTGAAATTTTGAAGGTTCATTCTATGTGCTCACGATACACCAATTTTCAACTTTCTAGAAGAACCTGCAGGAAACTTCACTGAAAAACTTCCAAAGTTCACTCATTAAATGGTTCGGCTGATTGGGCTTAAATTTTGCGTATAGCGAAGCCTGTTACGACAAGGCACGCACCTTGTAATATAGTATTGATTTTATGAATTGGTAGAACACAAGTAGAACAAGAGTACACACCACGTGTTGCATTCTTCAGGCCTCTTGTGCCCGTCCGGATAGCTTTGCCCGCCGTGGTGGCACGGGCACTCCACTGGCAGGAAGCACTTCTTGGACACACTCTCCAGAACGTAGCCCTTCTTGCACTGGCAACCCGGTCGACATTCCGCTGTCGTGGTGCTTTGCGGCAGGTGCATGTTCTGCAATTTGCAATTTATTTCAATGAATTAAGGCAACAGGCTCGCCACCTCTCACCTTGGCATGGTACTTCTACCCCTTCATGCAGTAGGTGGGTATTCGTGCCTTACCTTCTGCTTGTCCTATAGCTTGTCCGAATAACTTGCGAAATGTGGTGGTAGGTGTAGTGCTGTGGTTTGCTGGAGTTCTTGCAGCACAACCCCGATTGCTCTGCTTACCCCGATTTTCGGGATTCAGCGTTAGTGATATGTATGTATGTATATAAATTAAGTCAGTATCACATTTTAATTGCGAATGATGTGGAGACTGAAAATAGATATGATCCAAGCCAACGTCAAGTCAACGAACGATGCCTCGATACAAATAAAAAAGACAACGTATTTCCGTATACAAATTTAAAAGAATTCATTTTTTATTTAATGATTGAGACTCTTCCCTCACACATACCTTGCACGTGAGAGGCTCGGCAGACTCGCAAGTGGTAAACTCGAGGTTGAGGCCCGTGTTGCACTTGTCCTGGATGTCGGAAGCTCGCGGGTACGTGAGGATCTCCTCAGGAGTCGCCGCGCGACACTTCCACGTGCCCACTTGACAAGTACTGCGGATACATATGCAAATAATATTTCCAGCCCAAATCACATCCTGATCTGACTAAAAGAATCATTCAGAAACATCCCCACGGACCTGAGGAATTGATCACAAAATTTCTAGAAAATTCTTTGGTTCATTTCCAGGTCCATATTATGTGCAGCTTGTAGTTGGTATCCCCCACTATTAGAACTGAATGCGTTGGGTGAAAATATTAAACTATACAGCTATTCGTGGCATGATTTCAGTGCGTCTAACCGGCGCAAATCGTCAAGTTTATTCACCCAAAACCCAAATATCAGAAGTATTAATGCAATAATAAATCGGGGAGTTTTTTTGGCAAATGAGTTTGATGAATTACGCCGATGGACCCCGCGCTCTTGCACCTTCATCTAGCTCTGAGTAGAATTTAGAATGCAACTAGCTGTAGTCTGGACCTATGTAGACATCTGACACAAACAGATGCTGCGGGACGTGTAAAGGAGATGAATGAATGGTGCATAATGGGAATTTAGTTCGACATAACACCTCCGAGGAGATTCGAAGAACTCACCAGAACACCTTGTGATGCTTTCCATCCCTGACTTCTTTGTAGCCCGGCCTGAACTCAAGTCCGTCGTGATGGCACGGACACATAGCCACCGGAATGCACTCCCCGTTCACATGCAGCGCCTGGCCCGGAGGACAGGCGCAGCCTTCTACGCACTTAGGCTTGCATTGTCGGGTGAGCCCCTTGGTCAACTCCACTATGTTGCGACTGAAGTCGGAGCAGGTTCGGAGGCAGCTGTCGGCGCACACCTGGTAGGACTGCCCACCGGTGCATTGGACCTCTGTAGGGGACAAATCAGCTTGTAAAACATTGATTACTGTCGATGGCTTTGTACGGTTTTGACTAATGAGATGGACTTCACGGTGTCAGATTGAAGCGCCAGTAAAATAGAACAATATGAATAAGAGTAATATTAATGAGAATGAGAAGAAATAAAGAAGTGTTTTATTGTAATGTGTTGTTGTGAGAACATATCATAAGTAACTAAATTGTTTTATTATAAATACCTACATGGTATTCTAAAACATTTAATGAGTGCATATACCGGCACGATTCATGAGCGCAGATGGACTACTTCGAATGGACGACTAGATAGCTTTTAGATACCTATTAATACAAGCACGCAAATATACATACAATAGTCGAACGACACTTGCAAACTCAACATACAATGAATGTCGACTGATGAACCAAACCATAGCCCTCTATTACTGTCTCCCTCTACGGAGACAAGCCATGCTGTCATGTGATTGCCACTGCGAGGTTGCTATCGCTATGGTCCTCCCACCTACCACTTTATGGTGGGAGTGAGCGAGACACATGAACATCACGAACATCGCGGCAGTTGCCCAATGAAATTCGTGTTTCTCCCTCGCTCCAGCCGTCGATGGGTAGGTGGGAGGGCGAAAGCGATAGCAACCTCGCAGTGGGGCTGTGACGTAGCAGTATGGCTTGTCCCCGTAGAGGGAGACAGTGATAGAGGGCTATGACCAAACCAAACGGACCAAAATCAACTAACTCAATTGACGAACCAAAAAAAATGTGCTCACGACTCGTGCTGCTCACTGTAGTAAAAACGGTGTATGAGCGTACGAAGTAATATTTTCGGATCAATATTCGGTTAAGGCCGACTTTTTAAAGCCATAATGTTTTCAGATAATTGTCCTAGAAGTAATGGAATGGAGAAAGGATACTGTTACGACCGGCTCATTTGAAAATACAGATGTTAGTTTAAATTCAAATCTCCCGCCTGTAGTCTTTGACATAGCAGGAATTCCCTGCTCTGCTTATTGAGTTACAGCTTGTACGAATAGGAGATATATTATAATGCAATAGGAGAAAAAGAGAGAGAACGAGGTAAGAGAGAGAATGTTTACTATCGCGAATGATTGATGTGTTTCATGTATGGTCTGTTTGGTAGCTTTTGTGAGAGGGAGATGAAGAATTATGTGGGTCCTGTAGTATGTAAGAACTAGACTATGTAGACCGAGAATATTCCAGTTTGTTCGAGGGCCTTTATGAATGATGAAGCCTGTTATGTTATGTGTATAGAATGAGATGGGATTATGGAACTATAAATGTTCGAGACAGAGAGGGGTATAGGTATTTTTTTAGACTATGTGTTAGCTAGAAAGGTCTGTAGTGGTAGGAAGGAATTCAGCCTAGAAAGTTCTCGATAATACTCGAAGCCTTATGCCCATACTATATAAGGCCTATTTTCACACAGAACAATTTTGTGGCGATAAGAGCAAGCAAGAAACGGAAGGAGTGAGTGATATTCTGTGGGTAGCGCGAGTGGTAGACCGCTTTCTAAAGTCCCATCGTTTGAGTCTCACCAATCAGATTGAAGTGAGAATGAAACAAAAATATAGGTTAGGTTCGGGTTAGAGGGTTTTGCATGCTGTTGTAAATAAAACGTC
Source organism: Adela reaumurella (assembly GCA_009867175.2). Classification (NCBI taxonomy): domain Eukaryota; kingdom Metazoa; phylum Arthropoda; class Insecta; order Lepidoptera; family Adelidae; genus Adela; species Adela reaumurella. Next base: position 4,076 of record WYDE02208958.1, read on the forward strand.
GTCTACAGTGCGAAAAGGTGTTTATTTTTCTATCCCAAGACCCCCAGCTCATAACAATATAATGTCTGCTCACCGCATTCCTTGACAACAAGCCTCCAGTCCTGCTTGACACCTTGAGCGGCGCACTCGGTGGCGTAGGCACCCATGATGGGACAGAGACAGCTGCTGATGTCTCCCTCGCACGCGCACACGTCGTACATACAGTCGTGGTAGAATGGCTCCACATCCACGTACCAGTGACACTCTGAAAAAAGTGGCATAAAAAAAATTGGGAAATCATATGAGCCAAGGAAGTTTCCACACATGTTATGCTAGAGATGCTTTTTTATAATTTTTTTTAATTCAGTATACTCACAGCGATGGTTCACAGAGATGGTAAGAACGGCGAGACATTTTCTCACTGAATGCAAGACAAGGTTGGACAGGGGACACTATTTGGTTTGAAATGACAAGGTTTTAGAGATCATCAAACAGGCTAATTCATAGTTAAAGAACGCGTCAAGAGAGGACTTACTGCCGCTGAAGACAAGGCCACCATTATAAAAACTGGTGAAAAGAGTTCAGCAAAGGCCCTACTCTATACTGGGAGCTCCAACAGACAGAAAGATTTATATGGATGAGAAACATTACCAGATATCTATGGATACATGCGCATCATCCCTGAGACCGAATATCGTCATATATTCAAAATCTACATGACATATGATATTAGTGGAGTTCACAGTCCCGTGGGAAACCAATATAACAAAGGACCACGAGTTCAAGACAAATAAATACTGTCCTCTGCTCGAACAAATAATTCGGGGAGGTTACAGAGCAGAACTTCACGCCGTAGAGGTTGGTGCCAGAGGTCTACCAGCTAAATTTTCAAAAAAACTGTGGCTGACTAGACCATTAGTTCGATCTTATATGGAAAGAGTTTCGCAGGTATCTCTTGTTGCCTCGTACCACATATGGATAGGGGCGTAGAGAGAGTCACTGAGTTCAGATAGTGCAAGTTCGAGTAACGGGTCAGACTCAGTGAGGCCAGAATAGAAAACAAAAATACATTTGGATAGTATATGAAGCTATTAAAAAATTTCGATGAGTTGTTCAGTCAGCCTGGTAGCGAAGTTGTTAACGCGCCGGCAGCTATAGCCGGAGACCCAGGTTCAAATTCCGGACAGGCTGCATAATTTTTGAAGTTTAATAAATTTTTCTGTTTCATATAGTATACACATCGTAGCGATGTGCAAGCTAAGCACGGAAAAACAAAAAAAAAACTGAAGAAATAAGTTAAGGAAGAGGAAAATAGAAACAATGGGTTAAAAATTTATAAAAAATATAATATTGTCCCGACATAATGTATATAACAACCTTCGTAATCTCAAATTACACAATGTCAAAATGAGCTTCGTAACTGGAAAACTACAGGTACAAAGTATTATCTCGTAATGTAAAACAATATACAGCAATAACATTGGGTAAATTCATTGGTACTATAATAACATCATCTATAAGTTCTTTATAAGATTGTGATAATTATGTGTAAAAAATTACGTGTATTCTTATTACATAAATAAATGATTTTATTCTATTCTAGTAATAATATAGTTGGTACCTAAGGAATGTTTTGAAGATAAACATACATACATCTATCCTTTACTCCAAGAGTTCACATACAAATTTTGAATGGACTATTAATATAAAAAATAACATTGCACAAAAAAATGGCCAAATCTTGCAGATTTCTAAAGTAAGCCTCAGTCGAATTAATTTTTTTTTTACTAGAATATGTGACATTTCATAAAATACTCACACACTCAACATGTCTGTAAAGCACGATGTAGGAAAGTATGGCGAACCAACTCCACAGCGGGTCGCTTGCAAAAGTGAAGCAAAAACCGTATGAAATTTTTCTATTTACTGTGGTGGCCGCGCGCAGTGCTGGCGTCTCCCCAGGGGCCGGCCTCGATAGTACGCGCTAGACCATAGCCGCCTTCATTACTCGTTAAGCGAGTTGTGAAGGTGGCTATGGCTAGGCTGTTGCTAGCGCATGGCGGTCCCTTCCGGGTCGCCAGCGCTGCACGAGGCCACCACATGAACTAAAAAATGCTGTGGGTTTTTTTTTGACGCACATTTTTAGGGAGTGCGGCCACCATTCTTTTCTACATCGTGCTGTAAAAGAATGTTGCATTCATGTACCTACAGCAGCCATTATCCACCTACCATACTTTAATAATCACCTACACCACTTACAAGCTAAATCTCATGTCCTATGTAACTCAGCACCATTTCTTATCAAAACTTTTAACAGCTATACTCGTCCCTCCCGCATATGCTTAAACAAAACCTTACATATAAACAGAATTATTGGAACAGCGAGTAACACACAGTGAATTGAACGTATTAAAACAAAATAGAAAAAAATACATATTTCCATTTGGTATTCCCCTCATTACTCCTCAAAATCTTAATCAGCTTGAAAAAAAAATTCATTACTAATTTGATAATAATATTTTACACTTGTACATTATACTTTTTTTCTTAAAAAGGTTCGTTAAATTTCCTTATATGGTCTTCCTTCATATCCGTCAAATAGACCTTTTTAAGCAAATTGCACAGAAATGATAAATTTGGCATACTTAAACTTTATATCAAGGAATAGTGCAGAAAGCTAAAATTTATGCATAAAATAAATTATGAATAAATAAATTATACACCGCTACAGGACAGGAAAGTTAGAATATTGACGCAGTGACGCCGCACCGCACCGCCGTCCTCGCTGTCGCGATTAAAACGTTAAGGTCGAATTTTGACCACTGATTGGCTCTCATATATACTGCAAGATTTCCTAAAGATTATTTCATTGTGATTTGCGACATGTTTGCATATCCTCCGGGTTTCCTCACACATTTTTACCCTTAACAGCAGAATTGAGGGTCATTACAATATGCAACGTGTATTATTACTCCCAGACACAAGTACATTTGTATTCAGCGAAGCCAGAACCTTTTGCTAAAAATCACATAAAAAACTGACAAACATTTTTAACACAAATCCAACGAAACGAACTTGGCATCTTTCAACGGGTTAGCTTGACACGTTGAAAAACAAGCAAATAAAGGAGTGCTAATAATAACTAAACCGGTTATAACCAACATTAAGAAACGTGCTGATGTTTGGATGCCAGACGAAAGAGCAACTAACCCTCCACTGATCCCGTTGATTGGTGACAACTAAAACCTGTATCATATTTAAAATGAGTAAATCTTTGGTTTAAAGAAAGTACTAGACGGGAAAATAAACACGATAATCAAGTGAGTAGAAACTAGCTCCGCGGCACATGCAAGGAGGACTTGTATACTGCGACCACAATAGACCAGCGTCGTCATTACAGTGCAGCCTTCATGAACGGCTTGAGGTACTTGTGGAAGGACTCGTTGACGGGCTCCTTGTTGAGCGGACTGCGCAGCGCCTCCTCCATGAGCCGCTCGTACACGCGCCCGTCGTACGCACCCAGCGTCGACGACAGGATCTACACAATGGACAATTACAACTATCAACATCCTACTGGTGTGGAAAGTACTCGGTGTGGCGGCGGCTCCAGTGTAAAATGGATCCTAATAATACGTTTCCACTTTTTTTCATAACATCATGCAACACAATGTGCGATCCTCCATTTCCATTCTACCATCGTCTCATGCGTAGCAGGTTAAAAATGCATTCACACAGTGTCTATGTCCTCTCACTAAGGATAAATCGATCCTGCAAATCCTTTATTTACAGGCTTGCTAACCTGCGGACTGCACTTCACCGTACATCTTTCCAGCCAAAGTGCAGTATGAAGTCCTGTAAACACATTGTGAAGGTGCGCCTAACCGCCCGACATGGTGTTCGCAGCCTCCGTAAATGTTGGAATACTATACGTCAAGCTTTAACTAAATCATAACCCTTCCGTTGGGCTTCGCCGCAGTTGGGTAAATAAATGTACAATGCAATGTTTGCATTATGTGGACGCCTAATGCGAGTACCTCCTGTGACCTTCTGCTCCTGCCCACGTCATCCTGCGAACAGGCGTCCACACTGCGCACTTAGCGCGCTATCACTTTGTGTTTGTCCGAAAAACCGACAATCAATGGATCACTCTGCGCTCAAAGTAAATATTCGTAGTGTGCTAGCGATCTCGTAGCAAGTTGCAGTTCATGAGCGGTGTCGCCCACACTATGAGAAGAGGTTGCAACCCCTGTTGCACTGCACGATGTGTTGGCCCGCACACCGGCGCACCGGTGTTGTGTTAAACTGCATTTACACCAGAAACCTGGCTCATTTGCTGTCCCCAGTGGCACAGCTAGAGCCTTCGTCAAGCAGACAAAATACCCTGAGTTTATCCCAAATTCAGGAGTGGTCGGAGTGACGTGAATGTGATAGCACAAATCTTAACACTATGAATGCCGCAATTATCTCAAGTCAACAAAACATGTGCAATCGTCACATGTTTACGAGTAGTATTCTGACGATTGCTAACTAGCATTACCTTGGCCCCACCTATTTCGTAGTCGGCTCAATAAAGGACGACACTGATAGCCGGCGTGGGGTTTTCTATGTACAGTTAATGTTGAACAAACGTTATGAGGTGATTGCATGGAGAGAGCGTGTCCATATATTTATTTGTAGATGGCATACCTCATCCCTGATGTCGAATGCGTCGACGAGGCCCACGGCGTTGGGTCTGATCTGAGCCAGCAGCTCCTCGTACCAGCGCTGCAGCGCCTCGATGTCACGCTCGGAGATACTCGTGTACTGCACACACAGATTGAAGTTGTAGATGTTTTTCAACATAAACAGAAGCAGATAAATCAGCCTAATACCTCTTCGAATTCAGTACGTGTCATGTTAGCGCTTCCCCCTCATCGAGCCCGTCTACACTGAACGGGACCTAAAAGATGAACTATTTTTCATAAGAGCACTGACTGACCTTCATTCAGTCCAGTGTGACTAATCCGGGCGGGTTAAACCCTACCACCTAGTAAGGAGGACCGCGACCAGCTTCAATAGTCGGACTGGTGGGTTCCATTAACCGACCGCGTCCGGGCAGTATAATCCAAAACAACATAAAAGAAAAGGCATACGCGAAGAATACTTTCCGCATGGCTTCATGAAAACGTAATCTTTGGCTAAAAAAAACTATCATGCGCGTGGGATACCCCAAGGATCAGTGTTCTCTACATCATTGATATCTGCGCTGTTATCCTAGCTATGTCGAGCTTATTCGCAGATAATTCTAAACTCATTGCTAACCCATCATTGCTAATTGTGAGCAGTGGGACACTCAGAGGTGACCTGGACAGAATATTGGAATGGACCCATATTGGCTAATTGGAACTAACCCCTCGAAATGCACTGTGTTGCATATAAGAAGAGCGACCAAGATACCAATAGCACTGAAGCAGAAACGATCGGACGACAGACTGAAAGTGCTCAACCTGACAACATTGGAGCAACATTGTGTAACGGGGTGACATTATAGAAACATACAAGATTCTCAATCAGCATTATGATTGTCCAGAATTAAAAAACCTCTTCACTAGAAATACAAATAGTCATCTCAGAGGCCACAGCTTGAAGCTGAATGTCGCGTCAGTTCAACAAATCCAAGAAGGCACTTCTTGTCAAATAGAGCAGTGGAAATGTGGAAAAAGAACATTGTTGTACGCCACCAATTACTTTAAAAACAAGTTTGAATACACCTAAAAGCACTAAAGTAACAAATAAAAATAACATATAGCACCAGTGAACTTACACTTGAACTCATCATTTTCGGTTGTTAAATAAATAAAGTATTTTATGAGAGTGAAAGAGAGGTTTTGAACTATTCATGATAATTTAGGCATTATTTTGCTCTTCAGTGGGCATAATTTAAAGTTGTATAGGTAGAATAAAGAATGGGCAAAGTAGTTACTCTCACTCTCAACAGGTTACAGACTCTCTCGAGTGCCCAGTACACTGCGTGCAGGTCACACAGCTGCAGCAGCACGGTGCGCAACGTGGGCGACACAGTCTGAACCGCGGGTTCCATCTCCGCAATGCAGATCGCTACCAGGATCGCACAACAGTGAAGGTGTTAGATTCACTCTGAGCAGGGCGCCGACTCTCTCGAGCGCCCACTACACTGCATACAGGTTGCACAGCTGCAGCAGTGTGGTGCACAGCGCGGGCAACACAGTCTCAACCGCACGCTCCGTCTCCGCCATGCCGATCGCTACCAGGATTGCACAACAGTAAAGGTGTTAGACTCACTCTGAGCAGGTCGCCGACTTTCTCGAGCGCCTAGTACAGGCAGCACAGCTGCAGCAGCACGGTGCGCAGCGCGAGCGACACAGTCTCCACTGTGCGATTCGTCTACGCCGTGTATGTCGCTACCAGTATCACACAACAGTGAAGGTGTTAGACTCACTCTGAGCAGGTCGCCGACTTTCTCGAGCGCCTAGTACACTGCGTACAGGCCGCACAGCTGCAGCAGCACGGTGCGCAGCGCGGGCGACACAGTCTCCACTGTGCGATTCGTCTCCGCCGAGTATGTCGCTACCAGTATCACATAACAGTGAAGGTGTTAGACTCACTCTGAGCAGGTCGCCGACTTTCTCAAGCGCCCAGTATACTGCGTACAAGTCGCACAGCTGCAGCAGCACGGTGCGCAGCGCGGGCGACACAGTCTCCACAGCGTGCTCCGTCTCAGCCACGTAAGTAGATACCAGGATCGCACGACAGTGCGCCTGCCAACATTACACACAGTCGTACTGCACAATAAGCTTCTGGACTGGATTGCCAACAATTTTGTATTTACTTAAGAATAACAAAATTGAACTTTACAACAATCGTTCGTTAGTGGGATAGTCCGATGAGACTGCTTACTTATTGGCATTCACTCACATTTGCGGAATACAGAAATTGTGAAATTGTATGAAGACGTCATTAGCCAGACTCACTCCGGTTCAATGAGCCCGGAGTCACAGCAGTGTTTGGTAGCCATTGGATCCAATTAAACGTCAAAAGTGTCATACGAGTGTGCTCATTGGTTCGACCCAGTGAGCACGCTGTGTAGAATCGCACTGCCGATGCGCTCACACACCAGGCTACTCCGCAACCCAACAGTAATGCAAATAAAGTTTTTACAATTGCTACTCGAAAAGGGGCATTTTATTTATCCATGACAACTCTCTTTTAGTCACTGCATGAATAAAACAAATTTTGAATTTGGTACAAGCAGGCATTATGTACGAAAAAATAAATAAAACGTGTTTAACATGCTTTCTACCTGGCTGAATGAAGCTATTCCATAGAGCTATCCAATATAAATTAAGAAAAAATAAAGAAAAAAAAAAATCCTTCCAATTTTTTTAAGTTTCTATTCTGTTAGCGTTGTGTCATTGGATAAAGTAGAGTAAATAACTCGTGAAAAAAATTAATCTCGGTCCTTGTTTCACTCGCTCCGCTCAGCATTCTCCTCTAGAATCCTCCGCTGATCTCGGGATCCTACTTAGTCCCTCAAATTAAATTCACTTGTTATGTAATCTGTTATTTCATACGAAAGACGTTATGAAATATGAGTAGAAAGATGACTAAATATTAGTAAATAGATGATTAAATATAATTAGAAAGATGACTAAATATGAGTTGAAAGATAAGTAGAAAGACAACTAAATATGAGTAGAAAGATGAGTAAATATGAGTTGAAAAATAAGTAGAATAATGACTAAATACGAGTACAATAATAACTAAATATTAGTAGAATGATGACTAAATATGATTAGAAAGATGAGTAGAGTAGAATTATGACTAAATGTAGATATGATGAAGATATGGTTTTGGTTATGGTAAATACCTCTGCGGCTGAGACGAGCTGCACGGAGGTCATGTTCCACGCGTCCTCGTAGGACATGCCCTGCTTCTGTCTTTTCTCCATGTTGCTCACGGCCGTGCCGATCTTACTGCAGTCACAATGCACAGTTAGCTCACCAGCCTAGCTAGCTAGAGGACCCCACGTTGGAACATCAGGGTCCGTGTTTATTGATCACTCAACAGAAGCACTTCACCACATGCATGCATTCCCAGAGCTACAAGCTCTGAATATATTATTATTACTTTTTTTTTTTAACACTAACAGCTTAACGCTAATGCTTGTATACTAAAATTCCGAGTGCACTTGCATTTTTAATATTTTTAAAATTATTGTTTAATTTTTTTTTTTTATTTATTTATATTACCAATATGATTTTTGAAATTATTTATTCAGTAAGAGCTGATAGCTTCTTCCGGAATTTAATTACTCTGTGTGTCAAAAAATGCTTCCTGGGATTTGTGTTGGTTCTGGTTAGAGATTGCAACCCGGTATGTTTCTCAACCCGGCCGGGCCCGGTTGCATTTGTCGCCAACCCGGCCGGGTCCGCCGGGCCCGGCCGGGTTGTATGTTAGCGATGAAACCTTTAAAGTATTTTATGAAAATTTTCTATTTATCAATGGAAAAAGACAATGATTCAAAGTTAATATTTATTTCAAACTGGCTTATGAACAAGAAAAGTATCACAATAATAAGTCTCACTCTAGTCTAAAAATCACACTTAACACAGAATTGATTACTTTTACTGATGGTGGAGGAAAAGCAACATAAGTAATATTAATTATTCATTTTTATAAGTTTAAACAAGCAGGTCTTTCTCTTTACTCCTTATAGTGTATATTTGAAAACATAGTATTAAAATAAGAAACTAATAAATAACGCAGCTTAAAGTACTAAACGTGTCATAACAACTTAGATTAGATAGATAGATAAAATTTGGTAGCTTTGGTATAAACAAAACACATACTTATTTGCTAAAAGTAAAGTATTATGTTTTTTCTTAAACTTTGGCTATTAAGAGTAGTGAGTACATTCTACGAGTTGGCGCTCCCGCGCCGCGCGCAGCGGTTTACTTACCGGGTCCGGTGACCGGGGCCCGGTGGGTGCCTAAAAGGGGACCGGGCCCGGGCGGTTTGTTATCTCTAGTTCTGGTCTTGTGTCACTTAAATTTTAGAGTTGGACACGTAGGTGTACATTGGTATTCTTTGAAGCCTTGGTCCTTGGTAGTATCTTTCAGAATTTTGCAGGTTTCAATCAGATCTCCGCGTTTTCTTCTTTCTTCAAGAGTTGGAAGACCTATACAGGGAATACACGGCCAACTCTGACTAATGTCGAGAAAGCGTGCGCTTGCCAGTGACGACAAGAAGATTGAGAGATAAACTTTCTGGGGCTTTTTTCCGTCTGGGTGTTTATATATGAACGTCGTCTTGCAACCCTCTAGCATTGTATAATGTGTAACTTGTGCATGGTTTAAAGGCACAATAATGAAAGTAACAGGTGCATACCCAGCGGCGACGACCTGGAATCCGTCAATGATGCCTCGCACGGTGTTGTCCCACGGCGGGGAGCGCCTCCCGCCGCCCACCGCCAGCAGGTACGACACCGTCGGAGTCAGCACGTTGCCGCCCACCGCCTGCTGCCACGCCTTCACCAGGAACCTCCACACATCATCCACACAATCATTCCAGTTATACTCGCCAAATGTCAGTCGACTTATAGAAAATAAAAGAGCTTAATTGTTCATAATGATATGTTCATTAGTAGGAAAACAGGTGTTAAACTCAGCACTAAATGGCTTCACCGAGCATATCCGGGCCCATTGCCAGCAGAGAGGGTCAACCGAATTCGGGACAAACGAAGGGCCTCCTCCTTCATTCTCCAGTGCACTTTACGTTTCGGCTCACTTCAAGCCCTCGTCAGCTAGTATGCGATTACTAGGACGTGGAGAAACATTTGTCCCGCTCTCGACCTCCCTCTCCCTATCGACCTATCAATATTCTGTAGGAAGCCTCCAGAGACGCTTTCTAAGCTCTCTCCAAGTGTGAGCTCAGCGTCGATCTTGGCAGGCCCAGTTCTTGTAGAGACTGTAGAGCGACTTCGCCGGCAGCCCTCTAGCTCCCACTTCTAAGGCGAAGAGATCAGCCTTGAATCCGTTTCTCAAAATCCGGTCTACTAGGATGCAGTACTTGTTTACTTTCATGTTGTGATCCTTGTAATCCCGTCAGCTTTCCCAGCTTCCTTCACCGTCTCAGCGCATATTCCAATGAGGTGGAAATGCACACATTCTCATTACACGAAGAAACACATATTAGAGCATCATCTCTGCAGGTGCCCAACACAAACATTGCTACAGTATTATAATTAGATGTGGTAAATCTCACCTTGCAGTCTGAAGTAGCAGCACTGTGTTCTCGCCTTCGTACGTGCAGGCGGCGGTGACCAGACCGTATGTGGTGGGCAGGTTGGAGGACTGCATGTAGCCGTGCCCGCCGCACGACAGCCGACACAGCTCCACGGCGGCCGCCGCGTCCGCCGTGCTCACCGCCTTCAGGCAACACGAGAGCGCGTGCAACTGCACGAACAGACACAAACATGAGTGTGGCCAGGTCGGAGGACTGCATGTAGCCGTGTCCGCCGCACGACAGCCGGCACATCTCCACTGCAGCAGCCGCTTCGGCTGTGCTCACCACCTTCAAGCACCACGAGAGCGCGCGCAACTGCACGTACAAACACAAATATGAGTGTGGTTTCGGAGACCACAAACCATATGTGATAGATAACGGCAGAGAGTTCATTGGCGGCAGTTAGTGTTAATGTGCAGTTGGGAGCCGAGAGGAGATTGGAGTAGAAATTACCCAAAGTCCAGGACAGGACAGGAGTTGTGTCCAATGGACACAAAGGCAATTGCATCCTGACTGAAAGTATACGTATAAAGTAATTTTTATTACCTGTAATCCCTTAAACGGTAAGTTCTATATCTGAAATAGAACTATTAATAAAAAACATATGAGAAATCAGAACAAAAATCATCTTCTGCATACAAATTATGCGCGCTTGGCACGGCTAAATGTGTGGAGGGATGTTTTTCTCATAATTCACATATGGTTTCTTATAGTAAAAGGCCTTTTACAAAGGTATTTCAGATACAGAACCTACCGTTTAACACTTTCACTCATTTGGCTAATTAATTTATTATAACTGCGCCCAGCTCTGACAATATTTCAGGGAAAAAGCGGCCAGGAATTTCTCTGATAATTTTACAGTACAAAAATCTTCAATCTTCTCTGCGTGTTATTTGTGTGGTATTCGTAAATAAATTCACGAGTAGTTTTAAATGAGACCTTACGTGTTACCTTTCGTACTTTAAGTATGCCGATAGGAAAAAGTCAAGAGGTGTGATATCACATGACCAAGGTGGCCAATTCATCGGTCCGAAGCTTGAAATTCACTTTCACCAAATTATTCACCTAATAAATCCCTGGTTTCACAGACTGTCTGTCAAGTATGCCGGGCTTTCCATGATGAAATGTCAAAAAATGCTGAACAAAAATGGCATGACAATTTCACACGACTCACACGTGATTAAAAAAAGGACGTCAAAACGAATCATCGGTTAATTTGACCACAGTAGGTAGTAAGGAAGCAAAAAATACTTGGTATAGGAAGAAATTATTGTGGTGAAATTATTGGTGGATGACTATTGCGAATGGAATAAGGGGATGAAGATTAAACATGCAAAATTCTACTGTTTGAACTTACTAAGGAAGGGTACAAAATTCACCTCAAACGACCCAAGACTGACAGTGGCCGGCAAGTCGA
>WYDE02209069.1:0-15771 GCA_009867175.2 Adela reaumurella
CCCGGTGTCCAAGCAGTCTCTACGCACAGATTTATCTCATCACTTGGCTTGTGTGATCTACCCCGGTAGCGGCCCTGATATCAACACATTTTACATAGCCAATTACATAGTTGTTTCCCCAGCAGGTGCATGTACGTGTACGTACTTGCGGCGGTTATTTTATTAAATTTTCATAAATTTTAAAATTACATATACTTAGGTCCTACCTAAGTTATTCGAACATAAAAATATAAGCTTTACCTAACACAAAAAAAAATTAATATTAGAAAAAGTGTTATACAGAAAACACATTTAATTAATTAATTAATTGAAATTTTCGTAATTTTATTTCTTTGTTACAGGTGTTGCAAGGTGTGTGCCCGTACCCTCGGCGAGGACTGCGGCGGTTTCCGCGGGACCTGCGAGCCGGGGTTACATTGCATGGACGGCTCCTGCACACGTCGATAATACCTACCTCGGAACCCTAACCCTGTACAAAAAACGGTGTAAATAGTGCTTGTTAAATAGTATTCTATCCCCCACATATCTCAACTAATTGTATTGGAGAGTGTATATTTTTGTAAATGTGTACAGTACGAAAAGTGACTAAGTGGACAGAGTGTGTTCATGTTTTAGTGGATTTAAATAAGTTAGGGTAAAGCTGAAGGCGTTGACTGGAACGAGGAAACTGAGACTTCAAAAGTGAGTGTTCTTTAATACTTATTATATAAGATAATTAATTTGTTACGTCGCTTTCGTGATTATAATGATCATCGTCATAATTAGCGTTTGACCGTCCACTGCTGGAAATATGCATTTCTAATTTTTGTTTACATTCCCGGTACTCAGGAAACACGAATCACTCGTTTGCCCAAGACGTACCGGATGTGGTCGTCTCACCTGGCGAGTGGTCTTCCCACAATTCGCTTTCCCGTTAAAGGACGCCAGAGGATGCGTGAGCTCCAATGGCCGTCATCTCTGCGACTTACGCGTTTGCCAGCCCACTGCCATTTGAGCTTTGCCGCCCAGTGCTTTCGTGAACTATATCCTATATTAACAAATATCTATGAACTATGGCGTGTCCGAGAAAAAATTCAATTGAAATTTTTAATGTGCTGGTTCGTGAGGTAGGTACATACTACAATATACGTAATCTTAAATTACATTTAGAAAATTTCCGACTCATCTCGAGGCGACTTTATCGGATTTTTTTAACTGACCTGTCAGTACGTTTGCTCAGCTCGTAGCGAGCAGACGTCTCCGTAACCATGAACAGGACGTTCTGTTCGAAATGTCAGAACAATCCGATAAAGTCGTCCCGAGAAGAGCCGGAAATTTTCAAAATGTTGCTTAAAGACCGCGGTAATTTGAAAAGTATTGTATAATATTAAATTACTGCTCTTTGACGGTACGAGCGCCATGCATTCTAAGAAACCTATATGTAAATTGAATGTTTGCTCTTTCCCGGAAGCATTACATCCCGGAAAACTCATTTGACAGCTCAATAACCTCGGAAATTTACCGGAATTTTCTAAAACGCGAGAGAGCTAGGAACGCACGAGGGGTGAGAGAGAGGCCCTTACTCAACTAAGAGATGTCAGTCTAAGCTGTCTTCGTGTGGCTCGCAGGGATTTCCCCTGCTCCGTCTAAGCCACAGACCGTGGACAGCTGTGGCAGGCTAGGTTCATTTTAGGTGGCTCGACTTTCGGCCTCACAACCAGCAATGTAACGTAAAGATGGAGAATGACTATTAAGTTTCTCTTGTATTATTGCGATATTCGTATGTTAGTCGTACATAGCATGCACGTATATAGGTACTTTAATTATTGCAATAGGTACATGTGTTTTGTGAAGCTTGGTTAATATATTTATATTGTAAAGTAACGCTGCAGAATCAATGCAAAAAATAAATTAAATTTAAAAAATATAAAGAAAAAGAACTGCTCAAAGTGATGTTGTACCCCGATCCTTAAGTATAGCCCTCAACGCTCTAGCCAACTGAGCTATTCGGACTACACATCACTCTACAAAATTCTTCTTCGTATAATTCATCGTTAACGCATCTGGTGCCTAGTCCCGCTTCTGCCTCCTAGATGGCGTTACTTTTAACAATTTTTGAGCGATACCCTCGCTATTAGAATGTTTGACTGTATAGTTAGAATTTATATCCAACGATATGCTGTCGTCGTTAGACAGGTCGCAACTATCGAACACTAGAACCTATGCTGGATTTTTCAATTAAAATTCATAAAACTTCGAAAAATTATTTATCCCAGTCAGGATTTGAACCTGGCTCTCCGGCTATAGCTGCCGGCGCGTTAACGAACTTCGCTACCAGGCTGACTGAACAAACTGTAATTAATAGTTTGTTGCTTTGCAGTTTTTTTTTATGAAGAAAGAAAAAGTATTAGACGGCCGATATTGCCACGGGAAATAAAATGTCCTTTGACACTACTAGCATCGAAGTATTGCCATGGGAAATACTATTTTACATCGCTGCACTACCGGTAGTGCCATGGAAAATATAAAACTCCCATGACACTACTCATAGTGCCACGCAGTAGTGCCACGGTCAAAGAACGCAACATTCTATGCTGTTAAGAGTAAGTACAAACAATATTGTAAATCGAATAAAATGTCATTTAAAGTTTGATAACAATGTCAGCTTCATATTTCAACGAAATGTAGCAACGATTCTGAAGTTCAGCTAACACACAACGAACAAAGCAAACTAAAAAATCCGGAGAACATTTGAATAATAAAATTTGAATACGTAGCGAACTGTTTCGAGTTCAAAAAGTAACTGACCTTTCTACTGTTCCCTAAATCCGTAGCGACGACAAGTCGTGCGAATAATAAATAATAAACTTTGACAAAATCGCCGACGCGCAAATTTACACAAACCCTAAAACTCGCTCCTGTGTAAAACCCAAGTCACGTTTCGCGATCACCCTCTCCTAGCAGCCCTTTCTACTCCTGCGTCATCCCTCAACCACGGTAAAAGTAGCATTATCAATGGTTATCTCATGTTTCTTCAGCCTTGTCGGCGCAGTGCAACTTTTAGGCCGCGCCTTGAATTTACTATTACGTACCTACACGATGTAAACCTGGAATATCATTTCGATCGAACGTGACAAAGTTTTAAACTATGTATCTGTTTCGGTAAAGGAACTTGATAAAAATTTGAAAATACGAGCTTAAATAAAAGCGACATCTTTCTAACGAGCGTGACAGAGTTTTAAACTACTAGTGTCGGTAAATGTTGGCTAGAGCGTGACAAAGCTGGAAATTTCCAGGGTTGGTAAAGATGACATAATTTCGAATTAGCATGACAGAGTTTAAAACTAAATGCTTCAGTAAAGAAATCATATAATTTCACTCGAGCGTGGCCGAGTTTGATTCTACTAAAGATCGATAAAGATGACATAATGAAGGGTAAGGAGGAAGAAAATTCATTATCTATGTAATTTAGTTTTGAGTAAATAAACAAATACTTATTATTATCTTTTTGAGAGGTTTTCAACCGAAATTTAAATAAAACTTGTGATATATATGTATATTGCGCCACATATTTACTAAAATGTAAACACATACAGCTTTAATTTTGTAGAGAAAAAACAGAAATTATAGTAACAGTTATTTTTTTTTATTGATAAATATCTCTTTCTTAGAATTTCTGTGTCATTTCTCTACGCCTACAGGGATGACATTGATTTTTATCTTTTTTTTTCAAGTATGCAGTGCGATAGCTTTTTTAAAATTCTACTAGATCGCGTCACTAAGTAATTTTCGACAAATTTGCGACATTGATCTTTCTTCCCCTTTACCCGTCAACTGCGATCGCTCATGACAGCGTTTGAAACAGCGAGTTTCGGTAAAGGTGACATATCGTTTCGTACGCATATGACAGTTAATACAAAAGTACAGTACCGTGTGGGGCCGGTACTTAAAAGAATGACCTAAAAGACCTGACTTAAAAGATCTCTTCCCATGCATGTCGTAAAAGGCGACTAAGGGATAAGGACAAGATGCCGTGCTAAAGGGAGACAGGCTCGTAACCTCACACCTTGGCACGGTACTTCTACCCATTCATGCAGTAGGTGGGTCTTCGTGCCTTACATGTTGCTTGATATCTTGTCCGAATAACTTGCGAAACGTGGTGGTCGGTGTTGTTTTTTTTTTTTTTTTTATTGAATCTGACACGGTTCGGCTACATCACCTACAATCCGAGATGTGAGCCCATAACACCGGGTGAACTAGGTGCCATGTCAGTGCTTCCCTTTGATCGTGCCGGCTACACTGAACTGGTCGGAAAACACAAACTATTTACATAGCCATATGATTCTATCAAAACTAAATACATTTCATGTCAAGTTGAAGTCTGTGCCCAGCAGTAAAATATTAAAGAGGTTTAAAAAAGGAGTTATATAGTCGTCTAGTTGCAAAATCGGCTATAATGGTTTTACTAAATTTTACAGGAGAGCGAAACGAAAATGTCACGTGACCTCCACTGCTACACAACATAGCGGAGTTTGACATAAAATGCAAATTACAATAATTTTTTTGTATCGAATTCAGCGGGTTTTGAGCGAAACTCGAAGGGAAAAATTTTAGAGTTCACGGGTCACAGTCAAACATCATATTTAACCCATTTTAGCCTGAAGTCATAGCGGATTTTGCAACTAGACGACTCTGAAAGATAGCTAAGATACTGAAAGCAGATATATATCACTGAAATAAATACTTAAGTATGTACTAAGGTCACTTAATGTTGGGCGCGTGAAGCCAGTCTGAAATTTATTAAAAATATTGCACTTTATCAGTCGATGAGATTAAAATGTTTGTACACTTCAATATTTGGGGGCGGCGCGGCGGTCGATGCCACTGACGCCGCCCCTCAAAATTTACGGCCCTGGCTGGACCAATGCCCACTCGGATCATAGGTAAATATGCGCTTGGCTGTACTAATCTAAACTTGTAGATTTTCTCCATTTAAGCGAAAATAATTTACAACGCCATCTGTTGATATTAGTACCGCCAGAGATTACTATACCGCATCGGTAGAACCTTGAGGCGAAAAAACACGATGTCTTGCAGTGAATTCACACCGCGCTTCCTCGCAAAATTACCAATGTAAACATCAAAATCATTCATTACATCAGGCGCTTCACTCTCAATTCACTAATCCCTATAGCTCTAGTATAAACTCGCCAGGATCTCAGGCTCCCAGCACCCCAGCATTACGTGCTGCAGAGAAGGTCAGATGTCTGCGAGCATCCTCATTACGCCGGCGATGTTTATGTTGTTGCCTTGGTAGTTGGCGCCGAACCTGCGCGTGCGTTCCGCACTGGGCTCCTGCATGTGACGCTCTAGCTGCGCGCGCGTCGCCGCCGCCCCCACCTGCAGCACATTGTCACGTCAGTACGCCTGATCACCAGCACCCCAGTATGACGAGTCGCAGTGAAGGTGACACGTATGCGAGCATTCTCAGTGTGCTGGAGAGAGATGGCTATGTTGTTGCCTTGGTAGATGGCGCCGAACCTGCGCGTGCGCTCCCCACTGGGCTCCTGTAGGTAGGTGACGTGCCCTGGCCGGGAGGGACGGAGGTCACGCAGGCAGACAACTCGGGTAGGAGGCGCGACGGTTGACGCGGGAGGCGACCTACTGACCTGATCGTTAGTGACGGTCCTGCCTGGGTGAGCCTTGCTCACCGCGCTGATGTCCTGCGCCGGGTCCTCCGGCGGTATGCTGGGTGCGGTCTTCACGACCGCCCGGCGTCTCCTAGCCGGGAGGGACGAGGGCGGACAGCGCAGGTAGGAGGCGCGGCGGTCGGCGCGGGAGGCGGGCTGCAGGCACGCGATCATCTGCTGCACCAGCTCCGAGCTGGCGTTGTTGTAGTGGGGAGTCACGGTGGCCAGGGCCGACGCTGCTGTCGTCAGCTTCTCTGCAATGTAAGCATAGAAGCTGTCAATCATCACATTAGGGAGAGGCGAGTTGGCATTGTGCGATAGTCGGCTGACTAGTGTGCAAAAGATCGAAGGTTCGATTATGTTTCACACCGAACTTTACAATGCCTTTTCAGTTTTGTATTCGTCGCTCCGGTGAAGATCCATGTTTGGTCGGCCTGGTGGCGAAGTAGTTTAAGCCCGGGTAAAACCCTGGTCAGGCTGAATATTTTTTCCGAGTTCTACAAATTTTTCGGTTTCGTCTAGTCTATGTAGTAAGTACAAGTACAGCTCGCACCGTCAGAAAACCCTCCCTTCCAGTACTAGGTGGTTTTATCCACGTCCGGAATCCGGATAGGTACCACCGGTGAAACAAGTCTAATAGCGACAGTGCAAAAAAATCTTAGTGTTCCTCGTTCAGTTTAGTGTGGCGGCAGGACACGCCACAGGAACGTTGTTGACGTGGGGCGGTGTTATACCCTAGACTATCACCGTACATACACGTTTCTATAAAAACTAAATCAAGGTACAGTGTGGTGCCGTGACCAGGATACGAATAATGACAAAGCCTATATTACAAAAGTCATCGTTCTATAGGTAGTCGCTGTCACGGGACTGCAATGGAAGATCAATACTGTCCCGCGCGCATGCATAGACTGACTGCGAGTGTGAGTGAACAGGTTGCTCTCGTCTTACGGACATGTGAGGGCGACTTCGTAATTTAGGCCCAGCATGATGGCAGCGTTACCTGTCGTCGACTGAGGTGTGTCACTCTCTGGTTTGTACTGGAAGCCAACCGTGGTGGCGAGCGAATCGAGCAGGCGCGCGAGCCGCACCACTAGCTCGTGCTCGCGGCGCGGGTCGAGCCTGTCTCGGCCCTCGCCGAGCATCCGCGCGGTGTGCAGAGCGAGCGCGGCCGCTCCCCGCACCGTACTCGTCGCGCGGCGCCGCGCCTCGCACTCGTGAGCACGCTGTCGAGCCTTCTCCGTCTAAAGCACGTATTCATATATTAAATGTGTGGCCCGTCCAATATGTTACGTAGTAATCATAATATTAACGGGTACTCTTATATAGTCTCATTCTTGACGCTCGATCATTTTTTAGGTAAGTATAAGTTGTTTTTGTGAAAACTGTCACGAATGGTTATATCACCACAATAAACCAGTTTGACACCAGTTGACAGATGTCAGTCTAATAGGTGTCATGTAAATGCTGCAACTAATCGATCGGGCTACACTGAACTGGCCGAAAATACGAACAATTTTACGTAGCCGCTTAGACTGACCTTTATTCAGTGCGGTGTTACTAATCCGGACGGCTTAAACTCTGCCACCTAGTAAGGAAAGGGTATGTAGGTAAGTATGAAGTTAAAAAGTTAATAGGTTGATGTAGTAAAGGTACGCAGATTTAAGCCATAAGAACTGATGCTGTGAAAATTCTGAAAAAGTTGTTCACTGCAAGTGAACGCTTGAAGTGACCTACAATTTTACGTGGAATCCGAATCACGGCCAGCATCAACGGTTGGACAGTCACCCGTAAATCACCAAACTGCACCCGGTGTTGCCTAACCTCGATAAGATAAAATCTAGGTGTCGCACACCGCGCTAAGGAGGCTGACAAAAGCAGTTCATTGGGTTTTCCGTTTCTTCAGATGGTTCTGTGGTTCAATCTCAAAAAAAATTGTACACAGCTTCTGGTAATCCCGATAAAGGATCGGTGATCACAAATTGAGCACGTGGCCTTTCGCCCCGTGACATCTAATGAAAAAACGCTATTTGTAAGCGAACGGATGAAGCTCTAAATCGAACCGCATCTACAGTCTGCTATCAGTAAACGGATGACGCAAACTTAATACAACTCGCTTAGTTCCTAAAAAGCCCACAGGTGGCTCTTACAGATATAGACGGGTCGGACGGGACAAAGTTATCGATCGATATCCATCACTTTCCATTTCTTGTTTTCATTGTACTAATTTGCCCTACTGAAACGAGTTTTTTTTAAATTATTTTGCGGCCACATTCATAATTCTTTAAATAAGCTTTTTGTACTTTTAAAATGTACTTAAAATTAATTAAAATGTTAATAGATAAAAACTTTAATAATGTTATACTATGTCTAGGATTTTTTTTCGCTGGTTTTCTTTAATTGTAGGTACTTGCCTCTTCTTCTTTCTCTTCTTTATTTTGCAGCCATTTTATTCGCCCCACTGCTAGGTTCACTCGTTTCTCATTTTATGAGAAACGACGATATGAGAGCATTTTAGTCATACACTTCCACGGTGACCAACCGGCTTGGAATTGTGTTTCCTGACGATATTTTCCTTCACCGGAGTGTCAGCGGTCATTTAGCACAAATTCTAAATTTATAAATATAATGCTCCCAGTGGGTATCGAATCCGCACCTCCCGCTTGAGAGGCGTGCTCTTGCCCGCTCGGCCAGTCTGACACTTGCCTAGTGCACAGTAGTACTTGCCTACCTGCTATCTATTGCTTAAGTAATATTGCAATATTGCCTCTAAGTTCGTAATATTCCAACTTATCTAAAATATTTTAAGGATACACATAGTCAAAAGTTTTGCGGAGGTCGCAAAAGTTTCAAGCTCCATTCAACTCGTCATTTTATAGTACCTACCTCAGTATCATTGGTAGTAGCGTCGGCGGAGACCGGTGTTGATGCTGAAAGCGTGACGGAGGTGTCGCAGTGTGGCGACGCCGACAGCTCCGTCAGAGCCACAAGCGATCGCCGCAACCCCTCCAGGTACGCGGCACCGCGTCGCCGCATATCGCCCGACTGCAACATATGTACGCAAACCTCGTTAGGTGGGGAGGTGTCTCGCCCTGGGAGATGCATACATCATTAGTAATCATTACCTTAGATGGAGAGAGGCTGATGATTATAAGAAAGTCTATCAATAATGCTTACGGCGTAATCGAGCGCGTTGTATTGCATCTGGTAGTAGTGGGTATCTTCGGAGGCTGCGGGCTCCTGGCGCGGCGGCGTCGCCACCAGCCATGGTGCCGCCGCCACGCGCGCCACCGCAGCGACGGCGAGCAGGCAACACACGTGCAGCCAGCGCCGACACATGCTCACAAGATGGCGGACTCTCGCTCACTCTAACTGCAACAGTGAATAATCGTATTTGTTTATGTGTTAAACGTCCTACAACTCAGTATGTGAGGTCATGTTTAATATTTGAGTGCAACACAAATGGTAGAGCTAGTCTACTATGTGGAAGTGGTAGTGGAAACCGTCCATCATACATAACCAACTATTACGTGTCTCAGTCGTCCCTAGATATAGGTGTGAATTACGAAACGCGTAAACATTACGGCGAGTGTGAGTGACCAGAGCAGGGTGCTCTCCTCTCACGGTCACGTGACAGCGAGACAGAGATAGTAAAACGATGAGTTTCGTACTTTGGGCCCAGGTACCGGTCACGCCCCTGCGTCCTGTCCTGCCCTGCGTCACACACAACGCAAGTGCGACCATGCTGCCGCTTTCTCGTTCCAATTTTCATGCGGATGCTAGTTAAGAGTGAGCAAGGGGATGCGGGGATATTTCGCCCTTCTCGACCGGGGCGTGTAGTCAGCAGTCCTGGGGGGTTATTCCTAGAATTCACCCGAGTTTATTTCACATGAGTTTCCATACAAAACTTCTCACCAAGTGAAAACTTTTCATTTTTGACAGTTCTCCTATACATAATGCTTAGATTCTCTTTGGTTTCTCACGCGAGGTGAATCCTACGAATCCCAGCCCAGGCCCTTTGCGTCTCGATTGAGGGCTTGAAAAGTTAAAAGAATTACAAAGTGAAACCATTCCACTCGATTTTATGATTGTGAATCAAAGGTTGAGAAGTAACTGTAGATACCAGAGCGTATGGAGGTGTCAATGTTGGAACGGGCCACTCATTAGTCTTAACTAGGTTTCAGAATCTGTTTCTAGGTAGGCGTTATAAATAGTTATAATACAAAGAATATAAATACTACGCCACTGGAAATGATTAGGGTAAAAAAGTTGATGGATGAATGAGAAGGTATGCAATGAATATAAAACTAAACTGACAGGTGAACTGAAAAGTGTTTATAAAATAAACGATAACTTGTATGATATGTGGTACAAACTGCGTGATACGATAGTGAGTAAGCAAGACCTCTGTGTGGAACAAAAAGGTGCAAAGTGTGACGCATGTTGTAATAAGGAGGTTGAAAAGACTGACTGTGAACGATAAGAAAAAAGCTTGGAATGAATTGCTACCATCGAAAGCGTGCGGACAGAATAGATACGAAGCAGATGAGAATTATAAGGATGCAAAAGGGAAAGTAACGAAGATTGTGAAAGAAAGGAAACCAGAATTAGAACTGCTGAATGTTAAAAGCATATCGAAAAACTTTAGAGCAAACCAAAAACTCACAGAGGAGACACATATGAGACCAGCACGAAATTGTTCGAATACATCAAAAGTGAATGTGATAAGAGAGGAAACAATGGAAATTTGATAGTGGAAGATAGAGCCGTGATATCACGCTGGATCGAATATTTTTGAGCTTGTGTGTGTTTGATGACTATGAATACGGTACCGGTTTGAAAAAATTTAGCGCGATAGGTAATCGAGTTAGGTTAGGTTAGGTAGGTTAGGTGTTTCACCCCGAGGTGTGGATAATCCATGCAAACGCTACAACTTCAAACTGCGGCACTGACGCTCGCTCGATCAACCTCAGCCGACCGGGTCTGGCCGGTCGGTGTCTCGGTGTCGGACGCGCTTAAATCCACAATTTACATTTCACTTTCACGCAGTAAATTATGATGCAAAAGGTCCGTTTTCGGAATCGCGACCGGTTTCGGGCAGGTCGTCGACCGGTTTTGACAAACTTCTCCGAAGAGCGAATTCAATTTGGTGAATAATCAAGACGAGTTCCACAGCAAAATGCTCACTCGTACATGTGCTCGTTTCATCAGTGACACACTGGATTGAAAATATAGGACACCACACTGAGTCATACATGAGTACATAGCTTAAATGTAGGTGAAATTGGAATATCGTTCGATATTTCATATCACATAAGGATCACATTCGCATCTAAATTCAGGGCAGGCAGGGTCGTTCGTAGCCGTGAAGGTCAGTTTCAGCTGAGGTATCTGAGTAGTGCTGCCGCGGTTGACTGCGCTCGCTCGCCTCGTAACTTCGCAAAACGCAGGCAGAGACGCCCGCCCCGCACACCGACTGGAAATGTGAAGCGGCTCTCATATTACCAGCGCCACGGCCCTCACACATAGGGTTGCCAGATGTCCTGTTTTGGCCCGGGCAGTCCGGTTTTCGAAACCCCTGTCCGGTAAAAAAAGATGACCAGGTTTTGTCCGGTTTTTAGATTTCTCGTCCAGTAATACTGCTATATTCCCATATACATTCTGCTATATACATCTATTCCCGCCATAAGCTATATATTGCTAGACACTTAACTACGTACGCCGGCACCGCACGGAACGAATCTTAACTCCTCTGAAATTGGTACGAGTGACGTGCGCAGTGGCGAATATTGGCGGTGGGTGAGGTAAGTGGAGCGTAAGCGGAGCGGTGGACGCATGCACGGTAACTATTGGCAATAAATGACTTATGAATGAAAATTCTTTCTTAACATTTCATGTGTTTTACACTAAAAATCTAAATAAAATTTTCTTATAATAACTGAGGTTTTGGATGTCCGTTTTTTAAGGCGGAAATCTGGCAACCCTGCTCGCACACCACACCGGGCACAGTTTCACAGGGATGCATATATAAGTAAAGAGTGCGAATAGGTGAGCTCACAAATTAAATTCCTCGGAACACACGCGGGTTTCCAGCTGGAAATTTCAGCCCCAATATTATAATAAGTACGTAATTAGTTGATAAGCGTCGTCGCGTTCTGGTGTCATTCAAAATTAATGTCTACTCTCTCTATAAGGTCAGAGTTGAGAGTTATTGGAAATGTTTTGATCAATGCAAATTAGATTCCACATTCTATGCATTATTATTATGAAGATCAAGGTTACCAGCGTCGAGTCAAGCAAGAGAGTCCATTAGAAAAGTCATCTGACGATGATAATAAATCAAAAATAAAAAGAAAGAAGTAAACTTATTTCTAAAAACCAAAATAATATGAAAATAAATTATTTACCTAACTATAAATAAAAACCTACCTACAAAACAATGCTAAAACCTCAATAAATAATTTAACATGTATACATGATAAATTATACCTATTACCTACTATATACAAGTTACCTATTATATACAATAGCAATGAGCTCGCCTTACCGACCATACGCTATCAGTACAGCATTCCAGCCTGAAAACCACGGAAGGAAAAATGAGCAAAAATGATGACGGTGCTCACCACTAGATGGTCCGCCTTGCTCTGGTAATTTTTTTAATTTGTTATCCTTCCAATGGTAGATTCTACTCGTATTCTGAAATAGAACTACTTTTGATAAAAAAACATTATACGGGAATTAAAACAAAATTATCTTTCCATACACATGGGTGCAGGTTTAGCGCTGACAAAAGTATAGAGACGAGGATTGTTTTTTTCTAATTAACATGGTTTCTTATTAAAAGTTGTTCTATTTCACATTTAGAACCTACAGTTTAACAATAGCTATTACCTACGCAAATATTTAGTTAATGTTTAAGTTGTTAATTATTTATTACGGGCAATTCCATTTCATATGTTTATTATGTTTCATAAATAAATGATAATAGAATACTGACAATATCACATGGTCTTCTTACAAAAAAAATACGAGATGTGTCGTAGTCGTGGGACCCTCGGTTGGAACAAATTTTCTTTTAAATTTCCAATATTGGTGGTGGGAAGTGATTGCGATCTGGCAATACACCCACCTATTGGGCTGTACATAGATTGGTAGTAATAATTATTGTAATGTTTAAATAGTTTTTAGTCTATAAATTAGCCAATAAGTTTATAATTTGTACCATGTATGTACCTATGATATCCTCATTTACCCAATAAACAGTTTTTTATTATTATTATTTATTGATATTGTCAATTGTGTGGCTGGAATAATGATGGAGAAGCAGTTGGTGTAATGGTCGGTGAAGCGGGAACCTAGAAATCAAACGCTATGTACGAGTAAGTGGCTGTCGTTAAGTTTTTATAAGATCTCATAAATATCTCGCAATTAGCGTTCCAGTCCAGTCAAGAGGAAACACTTTCTCACATAATTATTAGCATCTTTGCCTCGATGGGAAAATACGTGAAAATATGTGCGTTTATTATTGAGATAATTTGCTATATTAATAGTAGCAAATAAATAGTACTTGCCACGATAGAACTATTAATAGTTTTATCTCGTCTAATTTGACACATGTAAAAATCACATGCATTTATCCCACATGCCAACATCACATAATGTTTGCCCGTCTTACACTACGCGCGCTTATGAATAGAAAGAAGATAGCCGACATGTTACGTAGCCACCTTCTGGTAGAGGACCCTAATACTGTTGACAATGCTTGTTGTTGAGGTCAGGATAACTCGCCCCTTCTGCCGCTCGGCTCGCTCTCAGTGCAATTCACACCGGAGCTTGTAGCAGAGACTGAGAGGGTCATGAAGATAGGGAAGTCTCCGGGCCACGACGTATCAGCTTTGATCATTTACAGAATTCATGTTCGTTCTTTTCTTTTCGACAGAATGTCCTTATTGTTCACCTATGCCTCGCTCGCAGCTACTTATTGACACATTTCATTAGGACTATTGTTGTTCCCATCATGAAGAACAGAACAGAACATCTCCAGCCTGTCTAACTACCGACCCATATCGCTGGCCACTGTGTTCTCGAAAGTGTTGGAGAGAATGCTCCAGCCGTACATGAGTCGATGCTCAAACTGAGTGCAGCAATTTGGTTTCCGATCTGTTTTGTCAACGGACATGGCAATTGTTGCACTGAAAAGTACAGTAAACTACTACTTAGAACGTAGAACAGCAGTTAATGCATGCTTTCTGGACCTCAGTCGCGCTTTTGATACAATACTATATGAGCCACCGTGGAAGAAGGTTAGAGCGACTGGGGTTCCATAAGACATAGTATGTCTGATGACACACTGGTATGGAAACCAAACCAACTTTGTTCGCTGGGGTGAGGCTCTCTCTGAGGAGTACAACTTGAGCTGCGGGGTTAGACAGCCAATGTTTATATTAACGACATCATGGAAGAGCTTAGTAGCGCCGGTGTTGGTTTTCATCTAGGAAATGTCTGTATCAATAACATCAGCTACGCCGACGATATTGTGGTGCTGAGCCCATCTCTGAAGGAACTCAGAAAACTGGTGGAAATTTGCGAGCGCTATGCGGCGCAGCACCGACTGAAATATAACGAGAAAAAGTCTGAAATTATGACATTCAAATACAGCGCTGAGCCGATCACCGTTCCACCGGTTTTTCTGTGCGGATCACTCCTGAACTCAGTCACAAAGTTTAATTACCTCGCCCATATCCTCACTTGCAGGTTACAGGACGGTGAGGACATTGAACGGCAACGCTGAGCGATAGCGGCACGAGGAAAAATGTTGGCTGGTAGATTCCGCCAGTGCTCAAAAGAAGCGAAAATAACTCTATTCAAGGCGCACTGTCGGCCGTTCTATATCAGCCACCTCTGGAATAAGTACACTCAATCAGCGTAGAACGCGTTGCGTGTACAATAATACAACAACGCATTTAGAGGTTTGCTGGGCCTGCTGTGGCGGTGTAGTGCGTCTGGCATGTTTGCCGAGAACAGGGTCAACGACAGTCAATCTGTGGGCTGGGTATAGATTCTGAACTCAGCGCGACGATGGGCGATGCGTTTTTATGTATGGACTTTTGCGGGCGAGACGTAGTAACTGCATACATTAAAACTCTTCGCCCATCGACACGCTGCGTTCAGAATCTATACCCTGGGTGTTCCATGTTTCGGCGTGGTGCCCCGTTATATCTCTTTCTATTTGTTGTATATTAAATTTTTTTTATTAATAAAGTATGTACTTACACAGTTGTTTCAATATTTCGTTTTTTCGCCGTCGTAACTTTTTGTATATTCTAGTATTTTAAGATGTGTTTGATTATGGGTAAAAAAAAGTTTCCGAAATAAACTTAATTTATTTATGTATTTATTTTATTTATAAAGACTACAGTTCAATAAGTATACGGAATAACTTACGTACAACATACTATGTCATGTATGTATAACCTTTTTAAATTTGATATTAAATACGTGCCTATAGTTCGATACATATATTGTATATACATATCAGATGAATTTATAATATAGCAGTCATTGCCTACATGATAGATCGTGAGCAAGAAAGAGTAAGTATTCTGATTCAGACGGTGGCGTGTTCACCGATGGATGGTGCGTGCATCATTACGTTGCTCTACGACTTGTGAGTCAAGTTTTCTCCGCCAGAGGGTATCGGTCTGTCGCTGCCTGTCGAGTCGAGACAACCTTGGCACTTGACAAGTGGAGGGTCGAGCAGGGTCACCTTCCTTTCCACAGCCGCTGCACTTGTAAACTACAGGAAAAGAAAAGCTTAGGCGCGAAACCGCGATTCCAGAATCTTAAAAGAATGACCCCGCTGCATCTCTTAACATGCATGTCGTAAAAGGCGACTAAGGGATAAGGACAAGATGCCGTGCTCAAGGGCGACAGGCTCGGCACCTCTCACCTTGGCACGGTACTTCTACCCATTCATGCAGTAGGTGGGTCTTCGTGCCTTGCATGCTGATTGATACCTTGTCCGAATAAATTGCGAAATGTGGTGGTCGGTGTTGTGCTGTAATTTACCGGAGTTCTTGCAGCACAACACCGATTGCTC
>WYDE02209180.1:0-15769 GCA_009867175.2 Adela reaumurella
GCACGTGGAGATCCGTTGTCTCTGCCTACCCCACCGGGAAACAGGCGTGACGCTATGTATGTATGTATGTATGTAATTTTGTCAATATGAATTATTATTTAATTTGAGTTGACATCTGTCATTAACGTCTGATAATTCGGTTGGATCTAGTCAACACGCAAGTCATTAAATAATTTACAAAAAGTTACCATGTTGACAGTTTCAATTAATAAAATTGTATTAGATATTTATTACTTCAAACCTAAAACTTATTACAATATAAAATATATAATTATTATATTGTATATTACAAAATTATAGTTGTACTTACATAACAGTTTATAAATATAATTTTGTAAGAAAGAACAAACGTATTTTTTCAGGACAATGCGTCAGTTCTGGCCCGCATTCCCGCTGTTCTTCAGGATGCGCATTATTCCTAGAAAAGCCCACGACTTCTTTGTCAACATTGTAACCAATGTGCTGCGTGCGAGGGAGCAAGGTATTATTTTTGTATTAATTTTTATTTCCGGTAGTTTCTATATCATAAACGTTTACTGGGCTGAGTGTACCTCGCACAAGCAAACATTATACTACATGTATTCTGGCCGCCAATTATCTTGAACCAAAGTTGCGTAGCCGGGGTAAGTATCGCATTTGTACTATAATTTTACTGGTCGTACGATATACGATCCTATTGCTTGGATCGTACGTTCAAATACGATCCTTTTTAGTCCCGGCAAAATTAGTTTCACTTCAAGATTACTTCCAATTTTTGCACTATTTGTAAGACGACATTGGCAACGACGAACCATCTTAACGTGAGCATTTTATACAAAGGTTTCTATTTCGGGTAATGCCAACTCGTCTATGTATCGTGCGACGACATATAGGAAGGCACAAATAAACATAGTAACAAACAACTTCAAACCATCTGAAGACGCGTCAAGAAGGTTTACGACAAAAGATTGAGCGAGTGATAATTTGGAAGATGTGGCAGTATTAGTAATTACATTCCAATATAAAATAAGTGAGTAAGATTCAAATTTTTATTGTAAATTATTCAAGTGGTTAATTAATAAAAAAAAAATTAACCAGAATTCACGTCATAACGAAGTATTTAGGAGTATGCCTTACTGTCTTTTGTGTACGAAAAAGTGTTAATTTTTCAATATGATAATTTTAATTTTCATTTTGTTCCTCGTAAAATAACTTACCCTAAAATACGATCCTTTTAAAGTTCCTGTGCTATCATTTTTGGGCAGCTTGCTTGAATCCAACACTGCGTATGAGAAGAGTGCGTGTGTGTGGTGTTTGACGGTTCAAGTTATACGCCATCCATTATACCTATGTTTTTTTTAGTGTTCGTAACTTTTGTTTGTTACGAATTACTAAAAAAAACTAGGAACAGCTGAAGCTGTTGGATATTTAGGTGAAAACGAAACTCTAACGTCGTTATCCTTCCGTCTGTATGTCACAGACTTATAACTTTGGAACCAGTTACCAGTGAACGATGAAACTTGCACCACAAAACGTATCATATATTGCACGACCGCACAATGCGTGTTCCGGCCAAACTGTTACTTAATCTGAAATATTTGTTAATATAATATCTGAGAAATATAGCATGACAAAATGCTCTACCTACTACTCTCTCCTATTGACCAATTGTTGTTTATTTTCTATCTATTGTACATTCAGCATCAGATATCAATTAAACCGTACTCGGTATAACTACCTTATCTGTTGTTTAATTAATTCTAGTACCAACCATTTCATGGTTTCATTGTATTGTATTGTATAACCCGTTCAGATAAAGAAACGTTTTATAGCGAAACTAAGTGTAGCATGACATTTCTCTTATACAAAGCATGACCACAATACGTGTGAGAGAGATGTCATGCTACACTCAGTTTCGTTATAAAACGTTTCTTTATTTGAACGGGTTATAAGTAAACCAGTACAAAAAATTCAATTTATTAGCCGCTTTAGGAGTAGGTACTTCTTCTAATAGTTATAGTCTTCCATGGTCGGGAACAAGATTTCATTTTCTGATTGCTGCTGTTGTTATTTTTGTTTAAAATAATTAATAAAATTAGGAAGCTGAAGCTTTGAATTCATCTAAAAATTCTTATTCTTGCTTTGACTGTAACTCATGTATTTTTCTATTGAGAGACATTAATGCAATCTGCTGGATGTGCCTGCGGTTCTGAAGTCTCTTTATTGAAGTTTTGAGATCGTGCAGTTGTGCTTTGACTTGGACATAATCCAAAACATGGGGCACTTCGTACAGTTGTCTTAATTTTTGTGCATCTTCCAATTTTACAGCAAGTTTATCTGCCTCGTTTGCGATAAATCCACATTCCGTATTGAGCTCTACAGTTCTCTTTTTCTTTTTAGCGATCGTGTCATTGATATTTTTTAAATATAAATTTTGAGTGTTCATGAATTTTTTATGGATGGTGAGATTTAGATTTGCTTCACCCGTAATTCTTTTAACATCTGTGACATGATCCACCTTGCGTTTGATCGTCTCTACTCGTTCTCTATTTTCAATTACAATTTTCTCGAAATCAACGGGACGTAAAGTTTCACCCAGCTCCGCTTTTTGTTTTATGGTAGACTTCAATTTAGCAAACTGCGTGTTGAGTGTGCTTGTTCGTAGTCGCAATTTCTCAATTTGTATATCGGCAACTTTCACCCATTCTCTCATGAAACGGATCCAAACTTCGGCTGGGATCCTCTGTGCGATCTTATCTAAACCTTTAATCACGACATCCTCACGAAAACTGAGATTTAAATTTTCAATGTCCGACCCGCGCACGCTTATCTCTTCCAACTGAGCCTTCAAAACACTGTGCTTTTTGGCCGCTTTCTTTCTCGCTCTGTCTAACGAAGCAATCTCCAGCTCCATGGCCTTAGAAACAAACTCAGTTCTCTCGAGAACATTGATGCGAGGTCCACTTCTGAGCGTGACGTTGCTCCCGACGCGCACTGTGGATTCCCCTCTCCTGGTGGATATACGGGAAGTACTCATGAGGAGGCGAGAACGACTAGTGACAGAAGATTCCATTGCAAACCTCGACGTCTGAGATCTGAGAACGCTGCCTAACGAGGAGCAATTACTTTTAAGTTTACTCGCGTACTCCATGGCTTGTACGATACCGCTCATGAGACCTGGGTCTAAGCGCACCATGATAATTTCTAGTATTTCATTCTCTAGTTTGAGTAGGTGCACTTTCTGCTTCACACTGTTTACTTGTTTGACGAGATCTTCGTCGGACACTTCACCGAGTTCTTCTCCAGTTATTTGACTATTAGTTACTTTTGAACATTGGCTAGCACTGCTTCTGTTCATTTGTGACATGTTTCAGGAATTAAACAGAGGTTTAACAATAACAACAACCAATATAAAATTGGTAACCATAAAATAATTCAATAAAAATGGTCACCATGGCAATGGAGCCAAACAAAGACGAGAAATCAATACAAATAACAAGTTTTCTTTGTGCATTTTGGCCCATCTTCTTTGGCAAAGAAGTTTGAGTACAGAGTGTGAAGCCGGTATAATATATGTATCTATTTGCGTACAATGTCTTACACAACTAGATAAGCCTCAAATTGCTAACTCATGCATGAGGCTTCTTCTTGTTAATGGGAATTTTCCACATGTAGGTCGCTCTCCCTGGACCCATTGTGCATGTATGCATGAGGCTTTTGGGACCTACTAAGTCCTCTCGATCCCCGGAAAATATTAAAGAAAAATTAACTAATCAAGCCTACTTGACATGGCTAAATGTTACTCGACGAGGGACGAGAGGACACAGCTGCATTAAAAAAAGAAAAAGAAGAACACGCCCACAGACTCTCTAGTTGACGTGAAAGGATTTGGATGGTCTAAGAATACTAATTAGGCTAAATTCACACCGGAACGGTGGCGGCACGGTGTGCCTAGGCTAGTCTCCTCTTGACCAGTCTAGTTTCTACATTCGGCAAGGAAATGTAACAAATGTTTGGTTACACAGCGTTATCCACTCGCTAGACACAGAGAACTGGTGCGCTCAGTGATGCGGTGTCGGGGAGCACGTGGCTGCCAGCAGAATTCTCCGTGACCATGAACAGGACGTTCTGTTCGAAAAGTCCGAAGTCGCCACAAGTACAGCCGGAAGTTTTCAAAATGTTGCAAATCTACCCTCATGTATTAGTATCTTAGAGTAATAAATGTGCGAAGTTTGGTTCCGATTATTCCGATTAATGGTTCAACGCTATCTTACAAGATTTTAAAAATGGAGAAAATTGAACACCGAGCAGTGAAGTACCTCCATAAAAAGGGATGTCACCAAAGATATCCATCAAGATATGGTGAACACATTGGGGGAGTCTGCTCAATCGTAATCCAGTGTGAAAAAATGGGTAGCTGAGTTTAAGGGGGTCGGGACAGCATTCAAGATGACCCTAGGAGTGGAAGGCCTTCGAGGTCTACCACGAAGGAAAATGTCAATAAAATATCAATCAGATAGCTGAGATCACAGGCTTTAGTCATGGCCGGGTACAAAACATTACATCGGAAGAATTGGGGGTTCCATAAGGTTTCTGTTTGTTGGGTCCCAAGATTGCTTTCAGCTAAACAAAAACTAGTTTGTTTCACAATTTCCCGTGATTGTTTGCAACATTTTGAGGCAGATCCCGAGGATTTTTTGTCCCGTTTTGTTACTATGGATGAAAGCTGGGTTCACCACCCTACTCTTGAATCGAAACAACAATCGGAGCAGTGGCAAAGATCTGGCTCACCCATTCCGAGGAAGGCTAAGGTTGTTTCGTCCACCAACAAAGTCATGGCTTCAGTTTTCTGGGATGCGAAGTGGATTTTTTTTCGTTGATTATTTACCAAAAGGCGAAACTATAAATTCAAAAACGTGGTCGCTCGGTGAGACAACAGCAATGGAGAAGGCTGTTCGGTGACCACTGCAGACAAGTCACTGAGTACCAAATATTTTGATTGAAACAACAAAGGAAAAACTCACTGGGCCGACACTGAACTGGACGGTTACATTTTTATACATTTGATACAGCTGAGTGTCTGTTGTTGAAATAAGCGTACATGACGCTATGTGCGCGTAGTGCCTTCGGCTCCCAGATAGGTCACAGACATGTGCATCTGGCATCATACACAATAGCGTCATATCATGTTGTATTGTCACAAAAAAAAAACAGTTAAGTGCCATTGTGCATAAAGACATTATTGCATTTTGGTTCTGAGAACGTTAATTTGAGCCAAGCGACGATGTGGGGGATCGTGCGATTGTCGTGCGTTCAAAGTAGCCATGTCGATGCGTCATGTGTGTCGTGCATCTCTGTAGTCACCCACCCTGCTTTCTCTCGTCTACCTAAATTGGTTTAAAGAAAATACCCTAACAAAACCCGATATGTTATATATGACGTATACTTTGCAGATGTTTTATTTTTCATATTAAATATTCCCTAATAGAGTATTCCACTCAAATTTATTCATGTTCATGAGTAAGATAACGTTGGCAGTATTTTTATATAAATAAAACTTTTGAATTGTAGCAAAAAATTTAAAATTTTTAGTAAAATTAATAACCTAAAACGCACGCAGTGGCGGCGTTGGTACCTCCGCGTTGCCTACCGATATTATACGATGTGATGTCTTAAGGCTCGCATTGACTATGCGCGTCTGCCGTGCGCGCAATGTTTGAGCGCTACAGCAGTAAGATCACGGCGCGCGCGGATAGCGTATCGACTGTCCTCAGCCGTTGATAGAGTGTTCGTCGGATCAGCATGGACGTCGACGAACGGGTCGTATACTCATCTATGAGTCACATAGACGAGTATATTGCATACTTTTTGTATTTTTTTTAATATTGCTTCAATGTTTTTGTAATAAAGGAATACTGATTTTATGACGTGCAGTCATCTACCACAAATTCTCATAATAGCTCTCTTTATTACGGATGACTAGAAGCTTCCACTGATCCAGCGATTAAAAAGAAAAACACGTCATTTGCTGGCCAGATGTACATCCCGCCCGCGAACGAACTCCCGCGCGATTACATATTTCCTCACCCCGACCCCCAGGGGACTACTGCGATTGTACATTATCCTATAACCATCACCATCATTGTTACATAATATGTTAGTGAAAATCCCATGTGAATTGATTGAGTTGTTGTAGAGTTATAAGAGAACATAAAATCTTGACGGTACATAGTTACAGATTTTCCGCTTTATTAGGATTTGATGATAGAAAAGTAAGCGTCACAAAATTTTGGTAATATCCAGATAGGCATAACCCACCCAAGCAATCCCGTGAGTCTCTTTTTGGGAATTTTTGAGAATAGACCCTAAAAATAATAAAAAAAAAAGATCAATAATCTTCTTTTTACAAAAGAATTGAATAATCCATGTCAGCAAAAATCCTGCCAACTAAAATGAAACACTGTATTTTACTTTTGGGTATTACTTACCCGAATGTGAGTAAGCCACGCTCGATCTTGAAGCATTCTGAACGAGCCCAGCTGCCGTACACAACCTCCTCGTCTGGAATGCCGACACCTTCATGTCGAGGAATATAGTCATCACTATTATATTTCCTGCCTTTTTTGCCAAACTTGTCTTTTTTCTTTTTGCTACGAAGGCCTATACCTGAAAAGTAAATTAAGAATATAAGGACTAACAAAAACATAATCACAATCAATCTGGTATAAATGAAAGCAATTTTTTAAACGAAAATTAAAATAATATGCAAAGAAAATACAAAATTACTTGAAAAGAAAAGAAGGTATCCCTCCCAACGGGCCGAAGAATGTTGAAATGTCTCCCCAATGTCCCATAACACGGTCAGATTTATCAGTTATGAATGAGCAGGAAGGTGAAAAGGTTTGCGTCTTACCTTCTCCTTCCTCATCCGTGTCAGGTGTGACCTCCATGTCGGACATCTCTACATTGCCGTCGTCGTGTCCGTATCTCTTGATGATGGTGCGCCTTCGCGGCTCTGTCACTATCAGGTCCTCATCCTCCCGTTTCTCTGTGGTATCTATTTCAGCC
Organism: Adela reaumurella; assembly: GCA_009867175.2. Taxonomy (NCBI): domain Eukaryota; kingdom Metazoa; phylum Arthropoda; class Insecta; order Lepidoptera; family Adelidae; genus Adela; species Adela reaumurella. The sequence goes on from WYDE02209180.1 coordinate 7,048, forward strand.
TTCTTAGCCCATTTGTTCCAAAAGTCTGGATCTCTGATGTCTATGTCGCACCTTTGGTTATTTGAGGAAAAGCTGGCTTTGGAGAAAGTGGATCCTTTTTCGGATTCCATCTGTATGATGGTGGTTCTACGCGCCAGGATCATGTCTATGTCCTCTTCGCAGAATTTGTCACCTGCGTTATCCTCGTCCATGACGGCTCCATACGCTCCCTTCTTCAACAAATCCTCTATTTCTTTCTTGGTCAGCTGTTTTGCTCCAGTTTTTTCACCCCCCTGGGAGGTGTTCATGCTCTGCAGTATAGCTTTGTCCAAACCTAGTTTTAATGATGCCTTATCGAACATTTCTCTTTCGTAAGTATTTTGGCAAATCAACCTATAAATTTTAACCATCTTCTGTTGACCGATGCGGTGGCAGCGAGCTTGCGCCTGAAGGTCGTTTTGTGGATTCCAGTCGCTGTCATAAATGATTACAGTGTCCGCAGCAGTCAAATTAATTCCGAGACCTCCCGCCTTTGTACACAAGAGGAACACAAAACGATCTGAGTCTGGTTTAGAGAAGCGATCGATGGCTTCCTGGCGCAGATTGCCCCTGATTCTGCCGTCTATTCTCTCGAAGGGGTACTTACGGTACACGAGATAGTCCTCCAGTATGTCGAGACATCTAACCATTTGACTGAATACTAGCACTCTGTGGCCGCCGGCTTTTAATTTGGGAAGCAATTTATCAATAAGAACCATTTTACCCGAAGACTGTATGAGAGCTTTGTAGTAAGCTTCGTGATCCTCGCCGTGAGCCTGCTTGTAGTCAAACTGAATTTCTTCTTCTGCACCGTTGAGCAGATATGGATGTATGCAACATTTTCGGAGCTCCATCATTGTGTTCATCAGATTAGGAATGTTTGCAGCTGAGGCTGTTCCTTTAGACAGGAAAGCAAAGTTTCTTTCTAGTATACCTCTATAATACTTCTTTTGCATATTGGTAAGCTCTACTTCTACTACAGTTTCTTCTTTTGGAGCTAGTGATTTTTCAACATCTTCTTTTAGACGCCTGAGCATCATCGGCTTCAGTAGAGCTTGCAGCTTCAGTACTTCGTCTTCTGTCTTTAACTGTCCAAATTCCATTAAGAATGCTTCATTGCTAGAAAACTGGGATGGCTCTAAGAAATTCAACAACGAGAACAACTCGTTTACATTATTTTGCAACGGGGTTCCGGAGAGCAATACTCTGTGATCTAAGTTCAACTGCCTCAACCCCTCCAGCAGTTTACAATTTCTATTTTTCAATCTGTGCGCTTCATCGATAACACAGAGTCGCCAATTGAACAATTTCAACTCTTGGAAGTCAGTGACAATCATTTCAAATGTTGTAATGAGCACGTTAAATTTTGTCATTTCTTTGATGACACCGCCTTTATCATTTTTGTAATAGAATTCATATTCTTGAATCATACTTTTACTTTGTTGGGAGCCATGATAAACAATGACGTTCATATCTGTCCATCCTTCAAATTCTCGTTGCCAATTAGGTATTGTTGAGAGGGGGGCTATTATTAAAAATGGTCCTCTTACACCATATTCCCAAGCCGAGTTCACAAATGTCAAGCTTTGAATTGTCTTTCCGAGTCCCATTTCGTCTGCTAAAATACAATTCCGGTTGTTGTACCACGAAAACAGTAACCAGTTGAGACCTTCCAATTGGTATGGCCTTAATGTATTGCCACCTTTATACATGGGCGACTCCTTCAATTCAATCCACTGGTCTGGGCTTGGCCTTCTTTTGTATTTCCATTTATCTTTTGGTGGTACTTTATTAAAGATCTGGAACAGTTGAATTTTATCATTGTCGACATCCTCCTCCAGTTCCCAAGTACTCTCCTCGTATTGAAGGCCCTTCCATTTCACTAGATAATGTTTAACGACACTCTGTGTCGCCGGATCCGTATGTTCGGAAACATCCAATACTCTCTCGACTTCTACATAATCGGGATTAAAAGGTTCATCGTCTAACAGCTCAAAGATATTGAGTTGCTGGGCTTGTTTTTGTTTGAATCTTTTTATTTTAGAAAATATCCTTTTGTCCCCTTTGTACAGTTCATCTTCCGTTTTCCATTCACAATGAAGATAAGAGAAATTTCTGTATTTTACAAAGAATTCCTCTACGTCCACCATGAGAGGGGGTTTGGGTTCCGCATTGTCCTGCAGAATACCACTTTCTGTTGATTTATTTTCTATGGTAGTTTTTTCTTGTGTTTCTTCTAGGGCGTTATCTTTTTCATTTGATTTTTCTTTAGATTTTGAATCTTCAGTAGAGATGATTGTACTCGTTTGTGCTTTTTCTTCGATCTCAAGGTTTTCAGGTACTTCTATTTTATTATCTTCACTTTCTTCTGGTACAGGTTTGGCATCGTCTTTATCTTGTGGAGATTCTTTCTCTTCACTGACCTCATCTTTCTTTTCATCTGAGTTATTTTCAGTTGCCTCAGTTTCTTCTTTAACTGTTTCAGATTCGCTTGATTCGATTTTAATCTCAGGTGGAGGAACAGGTGGTGGTTTATACTCTCTCTTTCCCATTCTAGATGCCAAAACGTGATGTACTATCATAGAATCCTCATCGGTCGTATTAATATACATATAATTCGGTTTCGGCAGTCCGTCAGGTTTGTCATCAAGATCAATGTCCTTATCAGTGATTTTAGGTTCTCTGGGAGTGTGTTCTCTTTTATCTTGTCTAGGAGGCATCACTACAAACTCATCGTCAGACAACCGTAGCATAACATCATCGGTGTATTTCTTTCTCTGTGCATGCCTTCCCGACCTTCGCTTAGAGCTGTCGCAGTCTCCTTCGGCAGTAGGAGAGGGAGGTGGTGTGGAGGCTAGGTCGTCGGGTTCCCCGTCAGACTCGGGCACGATGCCGCCTCGTTTCTTTTTTCGACCGCCAGATGATTTCCTGCCAGGTGTCTTTTTACTTCCGCTGGCACCAGACTTCCTTTTACCGGAGCTACTTCTCTTTTTAATCGGTGAATTATTTACTGTTGAGTCCGAATCCATATCTTTTTCTTCCCTTTCTCTTTTCGCTTCAGCTTCTTCGAGTAAATCTTTAATGGCTATTTTGGACACCGGAATGTCATCAAAATCGGTAACAGCGCTTTCATCTGTCGGCTTTTGTGAGGCAGATTTACTTCCACTATCGGAATCACCTTGCGTGTTAGATTCAGATGGAGGTTGAACAGTACTAATATTGGATCCAGCTGTAGATTGGTCACCTTCCAACTGGGCATTAAGCTCCAGTGTAGTTGTATCGGCTTGCATTTCTGCTAATTCTTTCTTCGTTGTTCTCTTTCTTTTCGGTGCATTTGAATCTTTTGGCTCTCGTTTCTTACGTTCTTTCGGAACCTTCTCTTTGGGTACTTTTGGAGGTTTAGGTTCTTTGGGCGCACGAGGCTTCCGTTCTCTAGGCTTCCTTGGCTTTTTAGGTTTCCCATCCTTGGTTAATTCCCCAGGGTTTACATTACTTTCGAAGTTAGTCATATCTCCATTCACATCAAAATCTGCAACTACATTGTTCACTTGTAAACCAGTTCCAGCAGTGACACAATCTTCAGATAACGGGAGCTGGTCGACAGGCTGATTAGGAATTGCTGTAGCTTTTTCTTTTTTTGCACGAGGTTTTCTAGGTCTTGGGGGTCCTTTACCTCTCCCCCGGCCAGTAGTACTGCTCACTTGTGGGCTCTCGACCATCGTTGAACCATATATCGGGTTCTGAAGAAGGCATGATGGACCTCCATTACACTTATCGGTGGCTTCGTGTTGCTGCAACATCGCCAGACGTTCTTGAAGTCGTCGAGCCTTATCTTGGTTCTCAGAAGACGGAGGCATGCAAAATATTTCTTGAAGTTGTTGTTGTAAGGCAGCCCTCTCTTGGTGATGGCTTACTGGACCCGGATATAAACCTGCCATTGGATGCGGAATTATGCCTGGACCCATCATCAGATTATGTTGTAAATTAGGTGGCAGGTTCGGCGGCATGCCCGGTGATATGTTCGGAGGCAAACCCGGCTGCATACTTGGAGGAATTCCTGGTTGCATACTGGGCAGCATTCCCGCTTGTAAGTTTCCAGTCATATTTGGCATATTGCTTGGTAAGCCTGACATTGACGGTGGCAATCCGGGTGGCATGCCAGGCAAGTTAGGTTGCGAAGTAGGAGCCTGAGTGACTTGACCGCTTGGCATATTGGGTGGCTGAATCGATGTCTGCATGCTCGGTATATTTGGTGGTTGCAGATTAGGTGCAATAGGCGTCGGCATGCCAGGATCCACAATATTTGGTTGAACATTAGGTTGTGAAGTCGGTGCCATAGGGATTGGCATATTAGATTGCATGTTAGGGACATTGGGCAGAAAACTAGGTGGCATGTTTGCTGCTATATTAGGTTGTAAATTAGAAGGCATATTCATTTGTAAACTGTTGGGAGGAATAGAGCTAGGGATACCGGGAGACATGTGACTTGGAACAATAGTTTGCATACTATTAATTGGCAAGTTACTATTTCTGTTGGCTGCATTTACGTCCTGCCTGTTGTCATACGGATTTGGTAGAACATTGGGATTAATAGAAGGTGACAGGTTGTGTTGATTAGGCACAGTCACGATGGGTACAGGGGCCGAAGTAGTGAGCAGTTGTATGGAGTCAGCTGTTATAATCGAATTTGCAGCATTATTTGCATTTTCTATCTCAGGTATTGAGTTTACATAACTGTCCATCTTTTCACCGATGTTTGTCTGCACTGTTGGACTCTGTTCGTTGGGGACTGAGTCTGCTGGAGGAGCAACAGTAACTATCGGTGCAGAAATTTGTTCTTTTCTTTCCAAACTGTCATTTGTAAGTTCATTTACTTTAATCAATTCAATGCTCTCATCACTTTTTGGTTCATTTTCTGAATTTATTTCGATGTTTCCAGTATTTACTACTGACGGTTCACAAAGTTCAGGCTGTTGGCTTATGTCTTCATTTTCAGGGAGCCTTAAAGTTTCAACTCCTCGGTTACTCTGCGGTACAAAGCTTTCAAGGGGTCTCTCATTTGAGGAAGACATTTGATTATCTTTGACGGTGATACTTTCATCATTAGGCACCGTAAGATGGCTTCTAGGGTCTATTTGATCTTGTATGACAGTGTGAGCGTTCATTTGCTGTGCGTCAATAGAAGGGTTCGGTAGACTTAAGCCATCGTTGGACTTTTGATGTTGTTCTAGAGCTTCTGGAGGAATCAAAGGACTTTCCATCGATCCATTTAAGGATGTAATACGTCCACCCTGACTCCAAGGTTGGGGAGATGCAGGCATACGAGCGCCCACGGCCGGTGATGATGGATTTCGTTGATAAGAATATTCACCACCTCCCGGCATGACCATTTGTTCTAGAGCTTGAAGAGTACTCTGTTGAGAGAAGGCCGCCGCAGGAGGTAGCGGGGCCGGTGAAGGAGCGAGAGATCTCGGGCCATGAGGGGACGCGCTCGTTGCCTTTGCGGGAGACATTGCCGGACGCGGCGACATCTGTGGCGCCTGAGGTCGCGGTGACATCTGTGCTCTCGGCGACATCTGCGGGGACAATTGCGGGAAGGACGTTCGATACTGGGGACTGGCCCCTTCCAAGCCGGGCGGCTTGGCTGGGACATATTGATTCGCAACGCCGACGTTGACATCCAAGGTCCTTTGCATTTGATGCGGCTGGTAGCCCATGGACATGGTGTGATGTGGGGCCGGATGCGGAGGTTGCGCGTACACAGTCGGGGGAGGAGGCTGTGCGGTGGGAGGTGGGGCAGAGGCAGGGGATGCGGCAGGCGGCTGGCGAGCAGGTGAGGCGTGGTGGGGATGGGGTGCCGGGGCAGAGTGATGCATGTGGTGCGCTTGGAGGCTGGGCTGGGTCGCCAGTGCCGCCTGGTGACTGCCCATGCTCTGATGACTCTGATGCGGCGGAACGACTGGATGTCCTTGTTGACCGTGCACGTGTCCATATTGGTGAGGGTTCAGATCAATTTGTTGATGATAAGGCGCATGTTGACCCATTCGAGATACATTCTGAGGATGCATTTGATTATAGCCAGGGTAACTCTGGAAAAACAATTAATTGGATTGAAGAAAGCAAATTTGGAAATTTTCGTTTTTTAAATGAGGGATTATTGTGAAGTGATAAGGTAGTTTACCTGTTGTTGACTGTACATCTGTTGTGAAGGTGGTTGTGCATAGTGTGGTTGTCGCTGCATGTATCCCCCACCTTGTGCCATTGCTTGCATTCCTATGCTCGAACCCTACAATTAAAGTGTGTTTAAATATTTTAGCTTTGTCTAATTTGCAAAATAGCAATGATATTTCGTTTATACACACATAATGTGAGTCTGTAGGTCCTGAATGTTCAGTAAATTTTTGTATACGGAGTTTTCCTTCACGGGAACTTGAGCAACGATGTAGCATAAATTCCAAAGTTTAAATTAGGTATATAAAAGTTATACATATTGTGTTCTCTATCAGAGGGGATCAAACACGGACCTTCCGCTTGAAACATGCTCTTCTCCGCGCTGCAACATTATTTGATTGGGTTGCTTCTGTCACATAATATATCACTTCATAATCAAATTACGGTGGATGAAGCAAAGAATGTGTTAAAGGACCCTCAATTGTCTCTGTCTACCTCTCCGCAATGGAGGCATGATGGTATGTTTTAATGATGACTCGATGCATTCCAAAATTCTTTTTTTTTTTTTATTGAGAGCGCGACATATGGCGCCGAGCCACCCAGAAAGAGACCAACGACGCCCATGGACATTCGGGTTTAGTGGGGGTTGCGAATACCATGCCGGCCTGACAGGTGCCTATTCACGCCCCTCTTGATGGACTCGAGGCTATACATGGAGGGAAATATGTGGGCAGGGAGAGCATTCCAGAGTTTACCGGTTCTGTAGATGAAAGATCTGCAGGACCGATTCGTACGCATCTACGGTAGATCCGTCGTGTAGGAATGCAATACCTGCCCAGTACGCGTAGTGCGAAGGTGGAAAGGGGACGGCGGGATTGTGTTAAACAGCTCCTCCGAGCACTATCCCCGTGGAATATGCAATAGAGCTTTCTTGTTACACTCATCACGCTTGCCTGTACAATAAGTTATTAATTTGTTTAAATAACAGATGATTTAGGGCTAGACAAAACACTATGACACCTATATTAATTTTGCCTCTGCCATTTTGTGTTCTATGCCCCAAGTTCACAGATAACTTTAGCGGGAATATGCTAGTTTTGCTTATTAATATGGATAACCATGATGTTATATAGAAGGAATGTGTTGAAAGCAGCACACAATGGCTTCACCATACATGTCCCGGCCCATTGGCAATAGAGGGTGTCGCACGAGGCGGTGACCAATGAGCTGCCGAACAATTCTCCAGTATGCATTACAGGTTAGCTGCAAATCCTCATCAGCTAGAGTTGTATATTCTTCTACTTCTTGTCTTGGCAATGTCCCTCGCGTCGTTTTTTTTAATCTTATTTTTGTAGTCACAATGTGAAGTGTCCCATAACGATCCATGGTTTTAATAGAGTCGATAAGTTGAAGAACAATCTCGTTGCCCCACACTCGTGAATGTTGAGCGCTTTGTTCCAGGACCGTCCACACTGTGCAACATATGCCGCAAGACTGTTGCGAGGCTCGTGTTCCCTCGTGTTCTCGCTCGCGGACCGGGAACATGCAACATGCCGCGAGGCACACCAAGACTCAATGTTCCGCGTCATGTTGCGCGGCATTTGTCCCCTAGTGAATACAGGGCTTAACCATCTTCAGGTGTAACGGAAAACGTAAGAGAAACACCCATGTGAATTAATCTAGTCGTTATTGAGTTATAAGCGTACAGAAAATCGCGAGCTTACTCACTTTAAAATATTCTGCTTAGTTTGTTAGGACCACCAAACCTAAATTTAATGTTACCACCCATTTTACTTGTTTTAATGTTAAAACTGAAGAAAAAAAAAATATGCCGTTCTCAAGTCAATGCGTATTTTTACAAGACGTAGTCACCTATCATTCCTTCACATAAATAAAATTGCAGACAGCGTTGTTTAGCGATAGTATTAATTACAATAGTTTTGTTGAGGTACCTGTTGCGGTGGGTACTGATGCATTTTCTGTTGATCGTACGGATGTCGGTAGCTTTGTGGTGCCGGAGGATATCCCCGCGTGGGTCCCGGAGCTCCGGGCCATACTCCGATGTCACCGATGCCTACAATTCATTATTTCATTTGGTTATTCTGCAATAGCTTATTAGTTGGTTTTATTTGATTTCTAATTGTTTACCTAATTGCAAAAAGTTATTAACAAAAGAGATTTTAAGACACAGATTTATAGCTTGTATATACCGCAAAACAGTCTGAAAATTGTACAGTAGAATCCTGATTGCCAGTACTAAGTAAACCTGAGTCTGATTATGGAGGTTCATAAAAAGGAGATAAAAAAGGACTTTTAGTGTAAATTTAGCAAAAAATTTAATGTAAACATTGGAGAATTATATTTTTCTTTTGGAATTTAGGTAACATTACATATGTTCGGTATAAAACGGCATATTTCTGTGAGCGAAATAGGTCGTCTGACCGCCGCCTCCGATCTTGTTAGTTGAGTATAGATCGAGTGTATATGTTGACATACATTCGCTTATGGAAGTGTCCGCGCAGGCGTCATCCAC
>WYDE02209290.1:0-15753 GCA_009867175.2 Adela reaumurella
GTTTTTATGTATGCAGTTACTACGTCTCGCCCGCAAAAGTCCATACATAAAAACGCATCGACCACAGTCACGCCCCGTTCAGAATCTATACCCTGGGCATAGATTCTGAACGCGGCGTGACGATGGGCGATGTGTTTTTATGTATGACGTTACTACGTCTCGCCCGCAAAAGTCCATACATAAAAAAGCATCGCCCACCATCGCGCACAGATTATAAACCGTTCAGAATTCGGGCCCTGGGCATAGATTCTGAACGCTGCGTGACGATGGGCGATGCGTTTTTATGTATGAAGTTATTTCATCTCGCCCGCAAAAATCCATACATAAAAACGCATCTCCCATCGTCGCGCCGCTTTCAGAATCTATACCCTGCGTTCCGCAGCGAATAAGCTCGCCGTCCGGCGGGGAAAGGCGGCAAGTGCACTTTCTCTGTAGATAATTTAGATAATTACTTTTTAATTTAATTTTGTTATGTGTTGTGTGTGTCTCGGAAAGGTATAAATGTTATCAACAAAAAAAAATTATTAAATACACTTTTGATTTGATTTTTCGATGATATCTTCTTCTTCTTTTGCAGCCACTTTATTCGTCCCGAGGATTTTAGTCATACACTTCCACGGTGACCAACCGGTGTGGAAGTGAGTTTCCTCACGATATTTTCCTTAACCGGAGTGTCAGCGGCCATTCAGAATAAATTCTAAAGTTATAAATATAGTGCTTCCAGTGGGTATCGAACCCGTATCTACCGCTCGATAGGCTTGCTCTAGCTCTTGCCCACTCGGCCAATCTGACACTTCTTTCTTTTTGCAGCCATTTTATTTGCCCCACTGCTGAGTACAGGCCTCTCTCATTTACATTACATGAGAGGATTTTAGTCTTACACTTCCACGGTGACCAACCGCCTTGGATGGAAGTGGGTTTCCTCACGGTGTTTTCCTTCACCGGAGTATCAGCGGCCATTTAGCACAAATTCTAAAGTTATAAATATCCCAGTGGGTATCGAACCCGCACCTCCCGCTTGAGAGGCGTGCGCTTGCCCGCTCGGCCAGTCTGACTCAGTCTGACACCTTATATCTGTACAGTCCTCATATCTAGACTGTGACGTCATCGTCATCAATATTTGCATGTAGATTCATACTTACGTGTTGAATCATTTCTTTGAGGCGGCAGTGGTTACAATTTGTTTATTAGTGAAATATTATTTAAAAATATACTTAAGTAGTTAAGCTACATACTAGTACTTTATTTCTTTTTTTATTACATGTAGTTCGATTTTCTTGTGGCTTGTAACCACAGGAATGTAATGTTTCTTCAATATTTTTACTTTAAATACGTGGTATTTTTTATTAAATTTTGAGTTTCGTTGTACATATTTACAAATCACTGCTGCTTGAGGCGTTTATAGTTTTCTTAAGTAGTTATTTAAACCAAAGTAAAGTATATCCAATAGGGTACGTTTGGCTGTCCATGGTGGAGTGCTCGCCTCTATACTGATGTACGGGAATGAAAGTTGGGTATGGCAGACGGAGCACGAAAGCAGAATAAATGCTGTGGAAATGCGCGCGTTGAGGAGTATGTGTGGAGTCACAATGAAAGACAGATTGAGAAATTGTGAAGTACGAGAGTGATGCTGTTTGAAAGAAAAAATAGTGACCAGGATTGAAAAAGGGATGCTTTAGTGGTTCCGTCATGTTGGAAGAATGGATGATAGAAGATTAATGAAATACATTGTTGGAGCGAATGTGAGTAGAAGAGTCTGGAAGGGTCACCCTAGACGCAAGTTCCCAGAACAGATAGAGTATATGCTCCAAAACGGGGCAAGTCCGCAGTACCCGTCACCCACGAGCATGTATAAAGAATATCATAAGAGTGCAAAAAGCGGCAGAGGTGTGTCAGGATTGTGGCACGTGGAAATCCGTTGTTTCTGCCTACACCACTGGTAAACAGGCTTAACGCTTTGTATGTATATATTTTATTTAAACCACTGGAGTTTCTGTGCTATAAACTAAAAAATAGCGGTACCTATTGAATATGCATATGTTGTTGACACCAATCTTCTGAAAACGCATCGTTTTTCGAAATCGTTCCTATGTCGTTGGACAACGACCTTTTCGTCCGCCTAGCTGGCATGGCGCCTCGCTGAGCGTGGTTTCTTGAAGAGTGGTGTTATTGGCTGTGTCCGATCTTCTTTTTCAGTTTTGGGCACAGCCACCCCTGCTAGTTGTCTTTAAAAAAAACCTATATCTACTACTATTTTGCTAAGGTACCTAGAGGTCCATTTTGTAATACACTTCTTTCTGGAATTCAAGTTGGTACGAATGTTTCATACAATAGGAAATAAATTCAACGATCACGTGACTATGTCCCCGTGTCTCAAAATTCAGCTATTGATGACGTCACGGGGCTTTCCAAATTCAGATGTTACGCCTGATAGATACCTGTAGATGGTGTTGGCTGGGCTCACAAATTTGAGAAAAGTCGCAGCGGGAACCTTGGCTCGTGTTCCCACCAATTTAGTCCCACTATTACTAGTGGTCCCATCAGTCTTGATACTTTGGGTTCGTGTTCACACAGATTAGTGAGGCCATAAGTCATAGGTATAAAGTAGGGCTCGTGGTCCCACAGTCATAAATGGAGATCGGATCGTTCCCTCCACTCGCGACTCCAGTACTAACTCCTCCAAGGACACGAGACGAGTATGTATGCCCAACAGAGTTGCTAGCGGTACTGACTTTTCAAAACGTCAGTTTAGGGCTGACGTCACTAAGATGGCCGCCACGCCACGCGCATTAGCAATTTGCGGGGATAATACATACGAACAACGATTAGTTGAACTTAATAAATACATACGTTGCTAGAACCATTTCAGGCTTTTATAAACAACGGCTTAGTCCACGAGCTCCAACTTTTGGCTAGATGACTATTTGTAAATGGACATTCTGGTAAATCGTAGATCGTGTAAGATTGACGTTTTGGTTTCTCAGCACATATTTCAAATAAATATGAAGCATTCAGGGCCGTGGTTGGGTCGTTTTTTAATTTCTTTGACCAAAAAATTATTCTTTTGCTAGATACAATTGGAGAAGTCCTGGATAAGCGAGTAGGCGCCTACCTGTGCCAACGCATTAGCTTGGCAATACAACGAGGTAATGCGGCGAGTGTCCTTGGCACACTTCCCGCGTCGACCCGCATGAGTGATATTTTTTATTTAATATAAATATCCACGATGCGGGCCACCGTGGGGGTGCCCCGGGAAGCTTGCCGCTGGACCGTATTGGGTTCTTTGTTTTTTCTATTTGAGATTAGTTTAGTTTTTAGGGTTTATTATTAGTAGATATTTTTAATTAGTTTTATTGTTAATGTAATTTCATAAATTTAAAAATATTGCAACTCATTTTTATATATTTGTGGAATTTAGCGAGATTGCTTATTTGCTACTTATAGAAATCCGAATGTTACAAATTACACCTAAAGCAGATAAAAAATGTGTATTGCGTAAGAAGCCACTTGCAACTTCAATAAAGGATATCCGGAAACGATTTCCTAAAAAAGCTGACTTGCAGAATACTTTCGTCTCTTTCTTTCACATTTAAATCTGTATGCATATCTCTTTCGGGCATTCCAATAGATTACCCATGCCATGACCAATTCAAGGCATCTAATACGTATTCAGTTTTAAATATACATTTTCAAAATGCAACTCTGTTTTAAATTTTTCATTTCAGATGACATTTATGATACAATGCAAAGAAAAATTACATTCCTTAAATCTGGCTAAGTAAGACTACCAAAAATGTTGGCGCGAATATCATGATACGTATAAATTGACCGAATGTCCCGTGCGAATCTCTGCTACCCCCATCCCAGTTATAGCCATAAAAATCGCGATTGCTGTGACGAAGTGACGAATAACCGCGTGGTCGGCTTACATTTACATTAAACTCAAGCAATAAATATAAACATATATATACAAAAATTTGGGAAACATGTAACATCAAGCAAGCATCGTGAGGAAACCCACTTCCAAGCCGGTTTGTCGCCGTGGAAGTGTATGACTAAATCCTTTAAATGTATCAATATAACTGTATAATTTAAATGAGACAGGCATGTACCCAGTGAGGCGAATAAAATGGCTGCAAAGAAAAATAAAAATTATCTGCCATGGTTCGAACCAGCGTTCTCTCGTCGAACGGCCAGGCTGATTCTCTGCCTGAAGAAGCTTGAGGCACAACGGTCAATTAGGTAGTTGCTTTCCTCGTTTGGCGCCTGCGCTCAAAACTCGAAGATCCTCTACAGCATAGGCGCAGAAATCTAAGTAGTATTTTTAAATAAATATATTTGCTTTGCTTATGATGCTCTGCCTTTGCTGCAACGTGTCCGGCTTCCGCAGTAGAGTCCACCTTGCAAAAAAAACTAGGAGTTTACTTCAACGAAGAACTGACTTTTCACGAACACGCAATAAATTCTTGCTAGCAAGCGTGTAGAAGTAATAAAAACAAATCTATGCAGAAGTCTAGGATATGTCATGAGACAGGAATTTGACTTCCGCATTCCTCCCGTACCAAGGCTATTGTACGATGCATTTGTTTGTAGAAAATTATACTACAATGCACTCACTTGAAACCCGCATTAATCAAAATATAGACTTACCACCAGGTGACAAGGGGCTAGTGTTCACGCACGTTGCTTCCAGTCCCTCCACGCCTCCTTGGGACCAGAGTAATTCCATCAGGCATCCATGAATCGTCACACAAGAGTCCGGATGGTTCCAGTCTGGATGGAATGTGTACGGACGCGAGAGAGCAGCTAATGATTTGTTTTTATTTTATTAAAAGAAAAACGATCTAAAAGCTTGTATGTTTTCTTTATATTTTATTATGAAGAACAAAAAAATGTGTTACAGATGAACAAGGATTTTTTTTATTTTGCTGTTTTTTCCAGTCCTTAGACTGGTCTAGCTAGTTACTAGTTTCATGGGGTATAATTTCAAAAAGCCTAAAGTGGAGTTCCTACGCGCCTTAACATTCCTTTTTCGAGCAGTAAATAAATGTATAATTGTAGTGTATAAAATAATACAAATAAAATACTAACCTATTGAACATTTTGTCAGGAAATGAAGAGAGCTCTGCTACGTATTGGATCCGAAGGCAGTTAGGTTAATGCAGGCAATGATATAGGGTACATTTGGAAGGACATTCGTTCCAGAAGTGTCGTTCCATTGCTCTCCTGGGCTGGCTCCATTACATACTTCTGCAGTAACTTAAGTTGTTTTATTGTTTCAGTATATACATACGTAGCTCAATGCGTTTCTTGCAATTTGAATAAGTAGCTAAATTTTATTCAATTAAATTTTACAGTTTTAGTTCAGGCTTACCGTATGTGTTAATTATAAAATAGAAATAATATTTACCTGTGTTTGTGATGGAATTATAAAATAAAAATAATAAGACTGGATTGATATGTAAATAAATAAAATAAATAAATAAATATAGACTTTTTAGCTTAGCAGAAGGCGGACTTATTGCCGGAGGTAATCTCTTCCAGTCGCCCTTTATACACTACAACACATTCGTATTGTTCGTGTATAGGATTCCTCACAGTATCTTCCTTCACCGGGGTGCATTATAATTTTGCACACAAATTTTAACCGTTTTTAATATCCGGAAAAATAGTTCGCATACCAGATATCGAACCCACGACCTCTCGAGTAAGAGGCGCGCGCTCACCAACTAGGCTACTTCTCAACACGCGGATGTAACTGTGCAAGATGTAATTGTACCTACATGCCGCGCATGTCGTAAGAGGAGACTAATGCTTAAAGAGTCGATGTCGTGCTAAAGGCGACAGGCTAGCCACCTCTTACCTCATCCATCACCGACAGCGTGTCATGCCTGTCCTGCTAAATAGTTCTTTGTGTCTTGTCCGAATTGCTGAAAGTGGCGCTCGATGATGTGCTTCGATTTAGTTTTCAATATCACAACTCAAAACGATTTCTCTGCTTATACTATGGTAGTCAAGTGTAAGATGTATCCACATAATTACACGTGTTATTCTAAAGTAAAATGCTTTTCGCTTGACGTGCTGGGACACAGGTGCTGCTTGACATTAAAATCTTGAAAGAGTTTCTACAAAAATGGAAATGTGCAAATTGGGGCAATTGTATACTCCATTCTGGCGACTGTGACGAATTTACGGGAAAACTGATGTGATGACGAAGTCTTAGTCGGACGTTGGTGGGATCAAAGAAGAAGTAATTACTGCCACTGTTAGAATTGACTCCGAGCTGTAGAGCCTAATATCCAGCAGTGGAAACATAAACGCTCACTAATTGACATAAAATGTTTATTGTTTTTTTAACACGTAAAATTTAAGAAAACAGAAATTCCAAACCCTCAAAACTCATAAAAGGCAGGAGCGTCTCAAATAACCAACTAAAAATTGTCACCCATAACCTCATAAATCTCTCTACCCCCCACATTGCTATGGGAACAAAAGTTTTTAGTAAGAAATAGAGCAACTTCTTTTTTTTTAGTAGAAAGAGGAGCACATTCGTTGTATCACTATCTGTAGGACTCTGCGTCTTTGTTAATTTATAGTGAGACGTTCCGCTTGGCAGAGTGGAAATGGGCCATCACATTGCGGAGTAGGTATTCCAAGTGATTCGAATGCGCCCCAAATTCGTCACATAAATAATGTTCTCTAACTTTTTAAACTAATGTTTACTAGCTACATTGTCTGGGTTTGTCGGGCGTATACGGCCCAGAGGTACATATAATAACTAATAATAATAATTATATTTCGCCGTCTTGCCTGACTGACATTATTTTTCACTGGCAAGTCCTCTGACAACTTAGGCTAATGAAATGTTATCTGCATAACCAGAGTCGACTGTTATTTCATAGAATTATTCCGAAGAAGATTTCTTCCGTCGAAGAAATGACAGCCGGCTCTGAAATAACATAACATGCAAAAGCTATTATCGACAAATTTGCGTACTAAGTTCTGATGAAACCTGAATTGACATCGTTGAAAAGATGTCCGTACGTATTTAAAGCCGTAACTGTAATTAAAATTTCAAAATTCATAATTTGAATTAAATACATTTAATGGAATTATATGATATTTTATTTATAAAAAAAATACAGGTTATTTTATTAATACGTTTTTTATTGGCAGTTGTATAATACTAAAATCCCATTTCATGTACTCGAGAGAATTTATTTAGAAATTGGAAATATTTAAACATTTCAACAATTTTAAGTTAGAAAAATAAATAAGTCCATGGTTATCGAAAAAGGGCCAAACCAAAAATATTAGTTGAGGAATAAGGAAGGAGATAGGCGTAAATTCCACGGAAATCTGGCTGTTACACACATGACAATGACATAGTCGTACTCTTTTTTCCGTTTAAGAAACCATTTTCGAAAAAAGTACGATTTCCTTTACACGTCAAATATTGCATTTATTAAAAAAACTTGAACAGCTGCTTAATTACATATATTAAGAGTGACTACATATATATAAGCTACGGTAATAAAATATCCAAAAAATTACTGCAAATAAATAATTATAAAAATAAATTACTTTTAAACTATAATAAAAGAAGGATCGTCTCACGCCATTTGAAAAGTGGAACGCGGACGTCTGTTCGGGTTCACTTAAAAATGCGTTAACGGCCGACAGAGAGCGCCTCCGCAGGTTGTCTACGACAGAGAAGCAAGATGCCTCGAAGCGTAAGTTAAAGAGGGAAGTCACTGGAATATTTAAATTAAGTCGCTCTGTCTGAGGTAATGCGCGACGTTACTCTTTATCAGTGCAGTCAAATTGTACTTTTTGGTAGCGTCTGCATAGTTCGGTTTTTGTGTCTTCTTGTGTCGCGGGTTAATGGGTATTTATTTATTATCTCATGCTCCATTCATAATATGTATGTACATACATGAATGTTGCACTACAATGAATCGGGGATCTTTTATATCATTTGGAACGACCAAATAGTTAAAATTCTACTAATAATAATTAAAAAAAAAAATTAGTACTGTCTCGTGTGGGGCCGGTTTTTAAAAGAATGACCCCACTGCATCTCGTCCCATGCATGTCGTAAAAGGCGACTAAGGGATAAGTACATGTACCATGCTAAAGGGCGACAGGCTCGCCACCTCTCACCTCGGCACGGTACTTTCACCGAGTTATGCAGTAGGTGGGTCTTCGTGCCTTAACATGCTGCTTGATATCTTGTCCGAAATATCTTGCGAAATGTGGTGGTCGGTGTTGTGCTGTAATTTACCGGAGTTATTGCAGTACAACACCGACTGCTCTGCTTACCCCAATTGTCGAGATAGAGCGTGAGTGATACGTATGTATGTAGGTTTGATTAAAATTATACATTATTTATATCATGGTACCCTCAAATCAATTTACATTTAGAAACAGCTTACAGTAGTATATGTTTTCTTTATTAAAATACATAAATAAAGAAAAAAAAAATAATAAAATTGGTTCTTTTCAAAATGCTGACGGGTGAGTTACGGAAGGTCTGTGGGTGTATTTATACTCCATGGAAAGCTTATTTATCTGCCTATATATATCCACAAACAACACTCGATATCTTCTTCTAAGTTTCATATCCAAGTAAGTGAGTGTTTATACTTATACGATGTAAACATCCCTGCGACATAACATACGCCCGCGCTCTTCGTACGAAGTGTCCTAATCAGCATAGTATGTGAAAGAAAGGACAGTAGGCATTGCACTGTAAACTGGGAACACCAAAATGGTAGAAATATCATTATAAATAAAATTTAAAATTTTCAAAAACCCCGATCTTGTAAGGGTAGCATGTTCTTACAATGTTCAAGGTAGATGTACTCCAGTCTTGACGTAACAGGCTATACGATGCTCCGCCATTTCCTCCAATCCGCAAAGTTTCTTGACAGTTCTTCTAGGAAGTTGAAAATTAGCTAAGAACACTCTTATTCAAGTCACCACACATACAAAAAAAAAGATATGAAAATCGGTTCACCCGTTTCGGAGCTACGGTGTCACGAGGCAGACACACGTTAAAGTTATAACACCCCTCTTTCTGGTCGGGGGTTAATAATTAAATAAAATGATAGCAGAAGTCTGTCAACTTTAAAACCCTGCTGAGACATTGTAAATTATTTCACATTATTTCAACCGTCAATAATAAAATGTCTTTTGCTAGCACGCATCTGGCTAATCAAAAGATTTTAAGACACGACAAGCGTTTCGCCCATGAGGCTGTGGGGATTCTTCAGATGCCTGAAGGCATTGTTCGAGCATTAAGACAATATCCATTTGGTATACCCAGTAGTCAGTTACTCGTGTTGGACGCCAGATACGATTTTGACGACGGAAGAATGTGTTCCGAATATTCGGATATTGTAAACTTGGCTCAACTCAGGCAATGCGTAAAATTCAATGATGCTGTAGGGTTGCGTCGCGTCACGCAGCAGGAGGTTGTTGAACAGGCCTCGCATCAGCGTCGTTGGCTCAGTGGTTGCGATATTCTATATTCGATTACCGAAGTTAAGCACTGCCGAGCGCGGTCAGGTCTTGGATGGGTGACTGCTTGACCGTTGAAGTTGGTGGTGGTTCGCATTCCACGTTAAACTGTAGGTCGCTTCCCTCTCCACCGCACTGAATGAAGGTCTGTCGAAGCGCCTATGAAACATAGTTCGTTTTTTCCGTCCAGTTCAGTGTAGCCGGCTGGAATTGAGGGAAGTGCTAACATGGCACCTACCTACATAACTCACCAAGGTGTTTAGGCTGACATCACTGGCACCAGAACAACTGGTGCATTAGGTAATGCAGCCTTCCGTTTCAGTTTCAATAAAAAAATCCGTTTCATCGTTTAATAAAATATGTCCTAATAATTCCGTCCGCGAGAGGCAAACGCGAAAATCGGTGCATGAAGATCACATTGTCGTCGAGAGTCATGAAAACAAATAAGCCTTAGTATTTTAGTGGATGAGTGTGGCCGTTGGTGGTGGTATTCACTCTCATCCAGCATGTATGTGCGTTAATAGATTTTTTTTATGAAAATCGCATGAACTCGGTTTGGCCATGTCTCGGGTGCTACTGATTCTACACCTATCATGTTAGTACTCAAAATAAATGATTCGTCTATGAAATCTATCTACCTCTTATGTCAAAATTAGGGAATACTCTCATAATAATGGAATAACCATTAGAGAGAGTATTATTATTTATTACTATAACAGCCTTTATCATTCCCAACAAGCCATGCTGTCACATACTATACCTTCACCGCTATGTTATATCGCTTTCGCGTTCCCGCTAAACTTCGGTGGAAATTTTTTCAACGTCAACGTGTGAAGTTTTAGTCTGAAAGTAGATATAGTGACAAGGATTGAGAAAGGAATGCTTCGGTGGTTCGGTCATGTCAGTAAAATGTATTATCATCCATCCATCCAAGACTAACGAAATAAATTTTACGAGTGAATGTGAGTGGAATATTCGGGTAGGGTCGCCCTAGACGCACGTACCTAGAACAAATCGACCAGATTCTCAAAAAGGGGCAAGTGCGCAGTACCCGTAACCGACGAGCATGTATGAAGAATATTATGAGATTGCAAGAAGCGGCAGAGGTGTGTCAGGATCGTGTCACGTGGAGATCTATTTTCTCTGACTAACCCACTGGGAAACAGGCGTGACGCTTTATATGTATGTCTACTTAATCTAGGTTACTTTTTATCCACCCAGTACTTTTTACCCCATGTACGTTTTATCATTATTCTCGCTTATTAATTTGTTCATCATTCACAGACACCTAGTGACGAGGTTTGCATTATCCGTTTGTTTTTGGAATCCGGGTATTTCCGATTTCAGAAATTTTAATAACCGGATTTTTCGGATAATTCGGATATTACGAATATGTAAGTTTTGAGGATTAGTGAACGCCCTGCGAACGAAATACAACTAGACAGAGTGTACGGAAATCATTATTTGTTCTAATACTTAAAAAAAAATTCAAATAAACATGTTCATACAATATCACATACAGCGTTGAAAGAAGTGGAAATCCATAATATAGTCGACTGAGATCGTTTAGTCTATGTAAAACATTCCAAATTAGTATCCCTGATGCGAGTAACCTAGTTAGGGTATCCATCTCCATGTTCGTGAAACCAAGGCAAGACAATCCAAAACCACTGACCTTTCGAACAAAAACCCGGACACAAATAAAGATGTATTTTTTCCATTATATTCTTAAATTGACAAAAACAAAGCAATGAGGTGAAATTGTCTTTATCGGAGCAGTGCTTCGAGTGCTTCCATCCCGCCACACATACCAGTGTCAATAAAAAAAATTACATATTATGGAGAGGTGAGGTGAGAGTATACGGAATAGGGCAGGACTTATGACTCTCCGCGTCCTAGTCATCGCGGACTAGCTGATGGGCTGGATATGTTCGGCGGAGCTATTGTAAGTGGAGCTTGAAATCTTCTTGCAAAGCACAACTTTATTCCACTTTTCTTCAGCCTGTATGACGCTGCCTCGTCAATCACAATACATCATCATCATCATTTTCAGCGTTTTGTCGTCCACTGCTGGACATAAGCTTCTCCAATTTTTTTCCAACCTTCCCGGTACTCGGCAACACGAATACATCGTTTTCCCGCGACGTGCCGTATACGACATACCCACCTGGCGGGTGGTCTTCCCACACTTCGCTTCCCTGTCCAAGGACGCCAGTGTAGTACGCGTGAGCTTCATCGGCCGTCATCCCTGCGGCTAACGTGTCCAGCCCACTGTCATTTGAGCACCCGGTGTACAATATATACTACTTAACAATACGTAATTTTCTAAAGAAAGTCCGAATGATGCTAATTTTTGGGCATAGTCTAGATATGGTGCGGGTGGCGTGGCGACCCGGTAGCTAAATCTGCAAAAAATGCCAAATATTACGTAAGTAATATGGCAAAGCAACCCAGCCAGGATGTACTTCACTCATGTTGCAGCTATTGTGTCTCCAGTACAACGGTGCCGCTTCCGGGGCACTGTATCAGTTTCCACTGATAGCGTCCATTAATCCTTGATTACTTTTTTCCGGCAGATTGGCTGCGTCGGAGCAGTGAAGTTCCGGATATCAGACATTTATTTAATGGGGAGGGTTAATGATAATCCCTTTTACACTTTGTTCGATACATATTGATAACAATAACAATAAATTTTGTTGAATATCTTTGAATATTTTAGAATAAAATGACATCTGCGAAACATATGGCTTGGTACGTTAAAGAAAGCTGAGCGTTACCAAAACGTGTTCCGTGAGAGCGCCTACCCCTCAGTATTCAGCGCGTTCTATTGTATTGCGTGACGCAAGTTTCAATTGAAAGGCTTCGGTTTCCTGAAAGTAATAATAGTAAAGTAATAATTTTCAGTCGCGGCTATTACGTCATTGGCGGTGCGTCGTCCAACAAAGTTGAGCTATTTTATAGCGAAATTTCTGTACTGGCATTTGTTAAACTGTGAATGTCTCTAAAAGTATTAGCGCTACGGAACTCAATGAAAAAATATTAAAAACGCATTAAACTATTGGCGAGATAACTTAACAAATTTTATATAAGAATTGTAAATTTTAAAACAGCTTATATGCTTGAAAATTTAATACAATTTTTATTAATTTGATTCCATTTTCAGTACGTGCCACCGACTATCTTTCACGGCCACCATCTGCAATGCACGCTACACACGCAACGGATTTGAGTATTCTTTGTATAGGAAGTCATACAAGCGCGTCCACCTATCTGCCTCCACCAAGCGGACGCTATAGCTAAATGGGGCAACTTTTCCGATTTGTGCCGATGGTGAAATACGACGGTACGAATTGCCGGTCAGGGCATAGATTCTGAACGCGGCGTGACGATGCCCAATGCATCGCAGGTGGACGCATCGCACAATCATCGTCAAGCGATATGTATCCAAATCTCATGTTTCCTTTTCTTATTTCCTCTTCTGCCAACAAACAAGTACTCACTATCTATACCTTGTCAAATTTAGGATGATAATTTTGACAGATCACGCCTATGAAGTGCGGTATTTTTTTCCGTTCAATGTGCTATACATATAATGTCGTACTTTATTGATGGGTACCGCCCACTTATCGTAGTGATGTAACTGTCGATTCCAAGTTCTATAAGAATAATATCGTAAATCGAATAAGATTCATTGACGATTACACATTACCCCATCCCTACTGTGACCTGTCAAAATTATCATTATAAATTTGACAAGGTAGTTCTTCTTCTTCATCACTTTATATTTTTACCTCACACACAGTTTGCGCTCGTCCGATCGCTACGAAAAACTTACAGAGGACGGAACGACGACGCCCTGCCCCGGCGCGGGCGTGCGGCGTGCGGCGCGGCGTGCGGCGAGGCGCGCGTCGTCGTATCGTTGCTCTGTGGAAAATCCGAATGATCTGTTTGCAAAGCAATCCGATTACTGCGGATCAGGTGGACGTACTATCACAAACGTATCCGTTTGATCCGTTTCGTACGTTGATGCAGATAGGTGCGGACGCTTACCTGTTATACTCTAGTCGTGGTTATAGGATAGAATCCACCACGACCAATAAACATTATTTTTACATTACTCTTGAAACCCCATTGGTAGGAAACTGAATAGTACCTAAATATAGTATAGGTATACATTAGGTTAGTTACGTATAAGTTTTGCGTTTCAGTTATTGTAAAGTTTTGTATAAGTTGTATTTAGTGTAAGATGTAGAATCAATCAATCAAGTGAATGGGGCCTTGCGCACGCTATTATGAGCAGCCAAAGTATGTCATTTTATCAGAGTCATTGGCTCAGTGGTTGAGATATTCAGTATTCAATTACCAAAGTTAAGCAATGCCGAGCGCGGTCAGGACTTGGAAGGGTGACCGCTTGACCGTTGACGCTGATCGTGGTTCGGATTCCACGTTTAACTGTAGGTCCCTTCCCTCTCCTTACATGGTGGTAGGGTTAAAACCCGCCTGGGTTGGTACCTCCGCGCTGAATGAATGTCGGTTGAAGCGTCTATGAAACATAGTTCGTGTTTTCCGTCCAGTTCAGTGTAGGCGGCTGGAATTGAGGGAAGCGCTGATATCGAACCTACCTACACAATTCACCAAGGTGTTTAGGCTGACATCACTGGTACCAGGCATTAGGTGATGTAGCCTTCAGTGTCGGTTAAAAAAAAAGACTTTTTTGGCAGCCATTTTATTCGCTCCACTTCTGTGTACAGGTATCCCTCATTTACATGATATGAGAGAATTTTAGTCATACACTTCCACGGTGATCAACCGGCTTAGAGGAAGCCTTAGAAGAAGACATCTTGGAATAGAATACTAACGAAAGACATTTTTGGAGCGAATGTGAGTGGAAGAGTCGGGAAGGGTCGCCCTAGACGCACGTTACCTAGAACAGATCGATCATGTTTTCAAAAAGGTGGAAGTGCGCAGTACCTGTAACCGACGAGCATATATGAAGAATATTATGAGATTGCAAGATGCGGCAGAGGTGTGTCAGGATCGTGGGACGTGCAGATCCGTTGTCTCTGCCTATCTCACTGGGGAACAGGCGTGACGCTATGTATGTATATATGTAGAACCCTAGTTAGTCTTTTTCTTATTTAATATTATTTCTATGTTTCTGTTTATATAGCTAAGCTACTTGTTTAGAATTACGTGTTTATTGCACGTGCTGCAGTTGGAATTTTGTATTCGTTTCTTTCTTCTTTTTTTCTCTTTTGTGTACTTACGAGTACTTTAAAAAAGGACAAATAAATGTTTCATTTCTTTCTTTCTTTAATCTTCATCTTTTAGTGAACATACTGTTTAAAGGTATCATGGAGCAAGTAAAACCTAATCTCGTTGAATGATTCCAAAAAAGATTTTGTCATGGTTCGTCCATTAAAAGGTTATTATATTCTTACATTAAAATATAGCTATTCAATCTATATATAGAACCGGATAGTAAGAGTTTCAAATTTCTATGTGGTACTCTCATATGGTAAAAACCTGTTTGACTTAGGCCCTTTTTTAACTTCCGATTCGGGCAGTTTGTAACTCACCTTAAGTTTTAATACTATTGCCAGTCATCCGTGAAACGTTCGCAGCAAATTGTCTAACGCGATAATAACTAGTGGATATATGATATGTCAACGTATTTGGTCGCGTGGCCTGAAGACTAATACATAATGTAAATTCAACATTTCAATAGAGAAAATTGTAAAAAAATACTTTCGAACCGTCACATCTGTCTGTAGTTACCATAGACTCAGAAATGTCTAGAGGCCGTTTAGCTAATCAGTGTAAGATTTACACTCATCAATGACTGAATGATTGCTTACTATGTAATGCTCGATTCTTTTGTTTTATTCGCTAGCTTCGATGCATCAACAATCACGTTGTAATGTATTTTTTAAAAAGTGAAATGCGACACCCATGGCGGGACGCTGTGCGAGGCGTTGGAGGGGGTTATAGGCAGGACTGAGAGGTTTGCGGGGATGGGCGACGGGCGCCATAAGCGCGTTGCAACAATCGCGTTAAATATTTTTGTCATATTTTAATCCATCTGAAAACTTCGATCATGTACAAAGGGGTACAGGAAGCGGATGGAACGAATTATGGTTTATGTATTAAAGTATTAAAGTGAGAGAATTACTGAATGCGTGTGGGGAGAATGAGAGAGTGATGATGATGGGAGAATTTAATGGGTGGGTC
>WYDE02209400.1:0-15751 GCA_009867175.2 Adela reaumurella
GAGACATACTCCGGACTACGCGGACCGCGACGACACCCGACATGTCTTCCAGACAGATGTAAGAGCCCAGGCCAGTTCACATCTGACTGGACGACGTGTCGGGTGTCCTCCAGGTCGTCGCAGTCCGCGTAGTCATGAGAATGTCTCCATAATGGAGACGACACTTCGACAAAAGTAAGTCTCTCTCTGATACCGCGTCAACCGAAAACATTAAGATAATGTGTAACAGCGGTAAAAGCCTAAACAATCGAATATGAATTACCTAACGTGTGCAATATGTAGAGGCAAATCACAACAAAGTTGTGTGTGCTCTGCGACGTGCAGCATTGCCGGTTGCCGGCCGAACGCTGTACAAGTTAAATAAAGAGAACTGGCACCTCATCGCAGATGCAGTTCACGTTAATTACAAAGGTAATTGAATAGGAGAGAGACGGAGAGAAAGTAAAAGGGATGCCGCTAGAATAACACCCGATAAGTCCGAAGCGGAAAATACAATCTGCTATTCAGTTCGGGTTCAATATTCATTTATGGCTGCAGATTTCGCCAGTGATAGTTTCAAATCCTCGTGCGCTAGTTTCCTTGCCTGAGTCCATTATGATATTGGGCTGAGCAATATTGCAGTAACTTTAGATTTATACGTTTCCGATCAGTCAGTAAATAATGGTTTATTAGATTTGATTTCAACGATTTATTAATTAAGTTATTCGCGCCCCCAGATATCTTTTTATTATTTTTTTGTTTTAATTCGTAGTTTTATAGTAAAAAAATAAAAACGATCGATGAATCGTGGGTGCATTTTAGATCATTTTAGTACCTTATGCGTGGCCTTGAAAAATAAATACCGAAAGTTTTATTTTCACATCCTTTGGGACATAAACCGTCGCGGTGGTGCTGCGACTCATATCAGTAAGAATGTCCCATCCCATGCCCTGGAGACTGGAGTGGGACATTAAACATCTGAAGAAGAACATGCACCATACATAATATTACTAAATTACTAAGCATCTGCTAACAAACCACCGAGAACTACCTATACTGGATATAGTTTGAAGGCACAATGTACAGCCACGCAACTTCCAATACAGTCAGTGGTTAAGTCTAACTCGAAATACCTCGTGACATGCCCCGGACACGGACGGATAGCGGCCACAGTATAGACCCACACACACATAAATTCCAGTATCACATCGTACCGTGTCGGCAAATTGGCGAGAGGCTCGAGTCAACATGCCGGCAAAGCGCCACTTGTGACGTCGAGTTCCAAAAGAGCATTCGCCGAACTCTTTCCGCATCGCAGATATGTCCTTAACTAGCTGAAAGTTCAACTGAGTTGGATGAGTGAGGTTGAGTACTCCATATAGTGAATACTGCAAGTTACCAGCAGATTTAAAAGCGAACCAGGCATAGTACCTACATATTTACTACATACCTATATACATGATACTATAAGTATTTCCTCTAGGAGAGTTTGTGGGAAAATAAAAAATATCTTTGCTCTCAATTCTATTTGTTGATGATGATGAGGTTACTTATGTAGGTACTCGTAAACTTGTTTCCAGAACTAATCTAAATGCAAAATATTCACGAATAATGTTAGAATATTAATAGAAAATAAACCATGTTAGTCCGGCGTGATGCATGCACGATAGAGAGACGGTGATGCATCGGAGTTGAAAACGGACAATTTGCACGTCTAATAGCAAGCAACATAACGTGTGTTCGCGTGTGTCGCGGACGTGGACGTAGTGATGTAATGGTGGAGTAGAGGCGACAAGGAGCATGGGATTGGAGCCCGTGCTAAGTGGCATGTAGCGAGGAAGACAGGAGTTCGCAGTCACGACAAAAGAATTGAGGTAATAGCCGCAATTCAGCGTTTTGAAAAATTGCCTCAATTCCTTTGTATTCGAGAATCACTGACGAGCGGATAACGTCGAATCTAACGTCAATTAAGGTTTAAGGCGTTTGAGGAAGTGCTTGTGATATAAGTACATATGTTGCGGTCGGTGTTATAGGCGTGAAGTGAAACACCGCAAAAATAACAATTGTTTCGCCGTTAGTTTGAAGACAGTTTCACTTATAGCCACTGTAAAAGGGTTTGTTGTCGGTTTTGATTTGTGCTCAGAAGGCAAACTCATTGTCCAATTTAATTAAGTTTCAGGAAACAAAGTACGGTCGGCAGCGTCAGTAAAAGTTGAAACGGCTCGCGATTTATGATTGGTGTTCATGCCAACTGCGATGCTGTTGAGACGTCGACGATTAATCTCACTTGAGAAGTTGTTCGGCCGGGAGAGCGGCGCTTTTGTGGACCCTACTTGAATTTGATCGTGGTATTTATAAACGAAGCTCTGCTGAAAATGTTTATTAGGAACTCTCTACCAGTTCTTTCAGGTTCTTCTGAGCGACGGTTTTGGCGAAATTGGCGAAGATGATCAGCGTCTTTTATCAGCGCCATTGGCTCAGTGGTTGCTGTATTCTGTATTCGATTACCGAAGTTAAGCACTGCCGAGCGAGGTCAGGTCTTGGACGGATGAGCGCTTGACCGTTGACGTTGGTCGTGGTTTGGATTCCAAGTTAAATTGTAGGTCCATTCCCTCTCCTTACATAGTGGTAGGGTAAAACCCGCCCGGGTTGGTACCACCGCACTGAATGAAGGTCGGTCGAAGCGGCTATGAAACATAGTTCGTGTTTTCCGTCCATGTAGCCGGCTAGAATTGAGGGAAGTGCTGACACTCACCAAGGTGACACTCACTGGTACCATAAGAACTGGTTGATGCATTAGGTGATGTAGCCATCCGTGTCAGTTTCCATAAAAAAAAATTAATTGCATGGAATCGTAGATTTTTTTGCATTGCTGACCGAGCACACACGATCCGTGCATGACCTATGTATTGAAGGCAATTCCCCGCCCATCACCCATCCGTTCGGGTTCGACGCGTCGCGTCTGTCATCCAAGCGGCAACCGCTCAATGTGA
The DNA here is from genome assembly GCA_009867175.2 of Adela reaumurella. Taxonomy (NCBI): domain Eukaryota; kingdom Metazoa; phylum Arthropoda; class Insecta; order Lepidoptera; family Adelidae; genus Adela; species Adela reaumurella. The sequence goes on from WYDE02209400.1 coordinate 2,973, forward strand.
ACTGATTCGTTTTTGCCAACAGAATTTTTAATTCTGTTGACTTAAGTGCTGATTGAATTTACACTGCGAAAAACGATTCCCGTCGCTCTCTTTTCGAGAGCGGTATGTACACAGTCATGTATTTTACTCAATTCGAGTGGGTACGTCATTAGAGTACTACATTGTAATCAATTGAATTTGCACAGCAGGTTCAACTGGCAGTTTGGCGTTTGTTCTTCCTTGAACGGAGCTACTCGAACTGCCAAAATGTACACAGGGAATGTTAAATTTGGTTCTAATCTATCAAGAGTGTACACTGAATTGACGATAGATAGCGTCGCAAACATGGCGTCTGTCCCGAAGGACTATACCACATTGGCATTCAATTACTGAGGAACAACAACCGCACGTTGCGGCTCGCGTGTTGATTCAGGCGACGTATAATGACGTCCACCTAACTACACTGACCTCAATTAACGGTCCAGTCTAGTGTATGCTTTCCAATTATCCACTACGCTGTCCCTCATTAGATAGGTACGTACGTGCATTGCACACCGTGCATTAACGGGGGTTCTTGAAGAACGTTCGCGGTTCCTAAAATTCGTAGCCAGAAAGTGAAGCGACGCGTGACAATCGTGCTCTATCGACAAGATGAAGTTTAAACAGGAAACCAGGAAAACCTCACCTGCGTAGACGACACAAAAAAATCCTGTTCCACATTTTTTCACTGCTTCGTTTTTATAGTCCAGGAAATATTGCGAGTAAAACAGACTGAATAAAGTTTCTTGTTAGCGGTGTGGTGCCAAGCGGGGACGACGGGGGAAGCGGTGGAGCGGTGGTGGACGTTCTGATAGTTATCTAGGAGGTGGAGGCGAGGCGGTGTCTCGTGTGACACTATCGCCGTCGTCGCGGTCTGGAAGTGACACCGCGTCACGATGGTTGCTGGCGGAAGCTACCGAGCCTGCTTGTGTAACGCCACCGTTTCTTCTATCTGACTAAATGCATTATTTCATGTCCAACTATATCAGTACGGTCCATTTTGCGAGACAAAAAAATACATCTACTTGCGGCAGCGGCGTAAAAAATGCGAGCGTAGAGAATCTCCGGCACGAACTTAACTTAGGTTATGGTTAGAGCAAAGACCTTCCTCCAACGTAGACGAGCGGCGCGGCGTTCGGTTATTTACCTACTTACTGAGATTGGCAGATTCTTGAGGCGAGGTAAGATCATCCGTAGTTCCTGGGCGATAAACATCGGAAATAGGACCACTTTTCGAAATAAATGGCTTCCTCTTGATGGTTTATTTTGATGTTCGGCCTGCTTGGCTCGTCTGGGTCGTTTCCCATATCGGTCGGTAGCGGTGTAACCTCGGAGAAATACTTAGGTACTGCTCTACTGATCCTTACTTTTAGAATGTTGGAATTTGGAATAGGTAAGACAATAAATATTGCCGAAAAAAAAAATTGGCTTCACTCCTCGTACAGACCTGCGTGAAGATAATCCTCTCGCCTCAACAGCACCATTATAAAATGACTGCGTTCCTCATCTGTACATCAAAAAGAAACTTTCTACTTAGCCCGCGGCGACGACGTCCAAGAATTCTTTGCCGGCCATAAAATAAAACCACTCTCCTACTCGATACACAAAATAGTCAAAAAGTGGCTCAGTCACGGCAGCAGGTGTTCAGCGCGCTGTCTCTTGCGTACGTCTCGCCTCGTCCCGCTCACTCTCCTCGACAGCCTTACTAGTGGAACGTCGCGCGCGGAGCGGCAACGTCGCATCATCGCATACGTCCTCCCCTCCTACGCGTCTCCCCCCTTCTACCCAACTCAGCCGCACCAATCGCTTCTTCGTGGTTAGTTAGATTTTGTATAAGCTCATAAAAACCGTCGATGAAAATTGACCCCCTGTCATTTACCGCTAATGACTACTCTTTCGTTGATTCAACGAGCCAACTGGTATATTGGTTATACATATTGGTTGGGACCTCCTTTCTCTACATGATACAATGTTATGAATGTACAATGGATGAAGTGTGAATTCACGATTAGGTACCAACCCTACTTACCACTGCCAATATATCTGGCAAGACCAACAACAGTATCTATTCCCAACTACTTAACCGAATGCCGGGCCGAATGTTCATATACTTAGATGTCCCTCTGTGTCTCACAACAAATCCTCACACAAACAACACGGAACCCCTCCAAGATCACAATAATTTGCACTGAAACCTCAATATCACTCATATCATAGGTATCTCATATCTCTCATATCATAATATCTCTACGTAGGAAACCAACCCACATTCACAACTTATTTCTCTGCTGCAGTTCAGTCCAGTAGAATAAGAATGTTTCCAATTAGACATTTATTATTATTATTTATGTATTATAATAAATATTATCATCTCCAGCAATAGAACCTTATTTTTCTTTAGTTTACGCCAATCTCTGGATTTCAGTCATTCATCTCATCAATTAAAATTTGTGTTTAAATTGTAGAGATTTTTTATCACACGACTTATCACCTTCTAATTTATTATTTACGAGTATACATCTATCTGTACCAAATATTTTTTTTAGGTTCCACTTATGAATTAATGAACTTTAGTTATTTCCGCTAGTCAATAATAACGTTACGACGAATAAACTAATTGCTTCGAAACAATAAGGTAACTGGGTCCCACCTCTTGGAGTCACCTTTATCATTGTTTGCCCAGCCAGTGGGCGCCGGCCAGGGCAGTAACCATGCCAGTAACGATGTCATACATAACATAAGTCAACTAAGTTGCGTGCGACGACGTTGACTGTATCTACGTAGACGTACTTATTGTGGATGTAGACGTATGCTATGATATGAACCTTTGCAATATCATATTGTATCATATTTTATATCTATTGTGTTAAGTGAGAGGGTGACAAACGCAGACTGTACTCATCTCAAGAGGGCGCGTAAATAAATCTTTAAATAATTAATAACACTTTCATGAAGTATAATGAAATGAGAATTCATTCAAGCGAAGTTCTTTGTAGATGCTCTAGATGTAATATGCGATGCTGTATGAGAAGCCATTCCGATTGAGCTACAAATTTCCAAAGTAGATATTACAATACTTTCTAAATTATAGATCAATGGGAATGAATGATGAAAAAAATAATCTCATATTACATACAACTAGATCACCTACCGAGAACATCGCTTTGAATATTAATTTTATTCATGAAATTTGTGTTATTAATTATTTTAAGTTTTATTTACGCGCCTTCTGGAGATTAGTGGGTACTGGGTGTCTGGGTCTGGCTGGGTACACACAACCTGCGTTTGTGGCGATTGTAGGCTGAGGCTGAACCTGAACCACGCCTAAGCCCGACCGAGGCCCTGAGGCCGCCTATCCACTCACAATCATGAACTCATGATTACTATAGATAAACATCCTCATAGTCCACACATACATAGGTTTACTGGACCAAATTGCAGTCTAGCAATCAAACACATTCAAGCCAAGAAGACCGCAATGTACCTAGGTAAGGTACTCGTAGATACACGACATATATGACAGTGTGACAGACAATTTACTATTCGCTTGTTCCCGATATTGCAGTTAAGTGTGCGTCTACCGTGCTAACATCACATGACTAAGTGAAGAGACAACGCCACGATTGGTTGAAATCTCTTCACTCACTCGTGTGATAGATATTAAGCCGGTAGACGCACTGTTGTCTTGTCCGCTTTCTTCGTGCTTGCTTTAAGAAGTTTGTAAACATCGCGCGTGCTTCTAACAATGTTAACACATTTTGTGAGTACGACCGACATCGATGTAGGTACCTACGAGTATTGTGGTTAGATAGACTTGTCCAATGTTTGGTTGAAGAATTTTGTTATCTGAACGGTGTGAAGTTTTCTCCGTTCGTTAAATTACCATTAAGATAATAGACATACCTACCTGTATGTGTACTGTAATGTATAAATGTACTATTTGGACTGTCTTCAAGATTATATCCTACTGAAGGTATTCTGATTGCATTCTTCTGCTGTCTTCTTAATCCTTGGAATGTTCAATTCTATTTGCATCTTATTTTAAACGGCAAGCTGATAAGAATCGAGCCTTTCGTGGAAAATTCTTAGAACCTGTTATTGCATTTTTATCTAATTTTCATAATTTTGTTTTGTCTTGTTACAGGTAAGACTCACGGTTTCCAGAATGATCTCCGACGATGGAGACCCTGTCGTAGTGGACAAGAGTGATTGACAAATTGGTATTGTATTGACACAAGTACATCGTCGTTAGTTACCTAGGTACTTCAACGAACGGTCCCGTTCTAAGACCTCGATAGTGAACGAAACCGGTCCCACTCGAATGCCAAACGCGATTGTTTACGTTAACCTCTCGCTCGCCGCGCCGCCGTGAGCTGGCTGAGTGAGCCGCGGCGCGGCGGCGAGAGCGGGTAGAGCAGGGTTGCCAACTTAGCACTATCGGTGCTAGATATTGCACTATTTTCATAAGTTTAGCACTGAAATCAAACATCAGCACGTAGCACTGAAATCAAACATCAGCACGTAGCACTAAATAGCATTCATGCAGATATGCTGATTGTATCTTTTAAATTAATGTTTTTTTCTTATTTGCTGTTTTTTCTGTTTTTTTTATTACTGATTTGGATACGTATTTTAACAACCATCGACCTCAGCAGCAGTAGTAGAAGTTAAGGGCAACACAGCAACAGAGACAGATGACAGGGAGTATAACTGGACAGAGTTTCAGTTTTCAAATTTTATTTCAAGCAAATTAGCACTGTTTTTGGAAATTCATTGAAATCTAACACCTGATTTTGGAATCCATTGCAATCTAGCACTTTTTGAAATGTAATTTAGCACCTACCCGTGGCAACCCTGAACGACACGACAATTTACTTTGCTTCGCCTGTTCGGATGTATTCACGGAGACAGATATAGGAAATTTACGCAGGTACGAAGGAGACAACGAATCCCGCCTGCTGATGCGCGGGCGCAGCGGGTTTACCTGCTTGCACCTACCCCCTCTCTCCCCTGCTGCGCTGCTCTCTCTCCAGCTCCTTCGCGCCGTTATTTTTTACCCTGCTGTGCAACGTTGCAACGTCGCACCTCTCAAATTACGTGAAAGGTTTTGTATTGCATACAGCAGATTGCATGTGTGTGTGCATTACAGGTACATGGCCTGGCCTGGTTAGCAAACGGTTAGCAAACGTAGTGGGCATAGAAAGAAATCATTAAATTTTCGTATGCGAGAGATTCTGTTTTGGGTTGGAATCCTGCCAACCGTTAGGTACCCAACCTGTGCCACCCTATGCTACAAAGTTTTTCCCTTTTTTAAATCTCGGTTTTTGCAGGAAATAATATTGTAACCACACAGAGTGAGGCTCGAGACTAAAAATGAGATTTTGTTTTGCCTAGGTGCCTACCTACCTAGTGTATAAAGATTGACTCTGGAACTCTGGAAGTAACTGATCTTGAATGTAAAATATAATGGATGTACATTAAGTGAAATTATTTGTAAAACTTGTACTTATAGGTAACTATTATTATTTAACTATTTTAAAACATTGGGGCATTATTACCTCAATGTTTTAGAACAACAAAAATAGAAGTCTTCCATAAATACCTTAGTCTACAAAAAACACGGTATTCTCGCTAAGCGTTCGTGTTGCAAGTCAATCTTCGTTCCGTTCCCCAAATAAGTATCTATCCACGAACACAAGAACGAATGATGAGGGCCCACTATTGTCGGAGCTCGCCGGATGTGCGGCGCGGCGGAGCGACGGCGGTGAAGGGGACCGAGGGGAGAAGTAGACACATGTGTTAGTTTTTTTTGTAACATTTTTGACGCTCCACAGCGGCAGATGTTGCTTGTAGAGTGTTGGCCGACCCCGTATGGTCGTGATTATATTCTCTGCCTTGTGTACATAATTATACTTGACGATATTTATTAGTAGGTAAACATAAAAGTATAAAAGCACTTGTGGTTGTGGATCGCATCTCATTGTTAGAATACGAAATCGGCTCACTAAGTACTTGTAATGTAAAGTTATTAAATACTGAATGTCCGCTGAAAATCTGTCAAAACGAACGTTTTTCATAATGAGAGGTCCGCGTAGCCCTAGCCATGGATGCATGTCAAGAAGAGTTTCCCTACTATCACTGTTCCCCACTCAGGACTCTCCAAACTTATTCTGCAAAGGGCCACATTGTTTTATTAACCTTGAATGGAACGTGCAATCGATATAAATATGGATTTTGAGGTAGTTATGTATGACACCTACAAAAAAATATATACGAAAAAGAAGAAAAATGTATACCTACCCAATATCAATTACACAGGTGTTGCCCAATGCAAGCACCAAACAAGCGGAATATATTGTCCTAGTTGGTGTAAAATAAATTAAATATGAAATTTACTATGGATATAAATATGGATTTTGGGCTAGTATAATACCCAAGAAAAGAACAAGAAGAGAAATTGATACCCAATATGTACGTATTAGTTGCCAAATGAAAGCACAAAAAAATTGGAAAAATTTTTGTTTCAGTTAGTTTCGATGTAATGGAACGTACAATCGATATTAACGTGGATTTATGACTAGTTTACCTATAAAAAGACAGAAACGAAAGAGAAGGTAATTTAATACCCAATACCACTGCCCAATACGCACGGTACGTATACGTTCTATGCCAATACGTATGTATCCATTTAGTAGCCAAATACTAGTGTCAAACAAGGTGGAAATGTTGTTTCAGTTGGTGTCGATGAAATGGAACGTACAATCGATATACGTACAGATATACAACAACGCAAGCGAGGCATTTCAAAGTATCTAAGTACGTAGTATTAAATTTGAATTTCCGATACCTCGTATCGACGTTACGTTATTTGGTTGAGTGAACATTTTCCAAAACATTAGGTAGATACTTAACAGTGCGGCGGCGGCGGCGGATAAAATCCCTTCGTCAGCCTACAAACAAGTGTGTCAGTACTGAATGTTAAACAGTCTCATCTTGAACAATCAACAGAACTAATACAAGCAAAAGTAATCTGTTTCGTTTCGCACGTAACACTTCACATCCTACTTACAAGCAACTACAAGCCTGCAGCCATGTTATTATCGCTTATCTTAAATACGTTTTATAGTAGGGTTATTAGGAGTAAGAAGAGAGTTCTCGAGATCTTTTCACTCTGTGCGGGCTCTTTTCCCACCAAGTTGTCGTAGTTAAAATCCGAATAATCATCAGTGAACTTTGCTCAGTCAGTGAGTTACTACGCCGAGAAAGTTTATAAACAAGCCGGCAAACTAAACTCGGCCTCGGCCCTGCGGCTTGCTTGAGACGCCTTGCGCAGTCGACTTCAGTCAGACTTACAATACGTATAGAGCTCCAGGTCACGCTGATCCCTCACAAATGGGCCTCCACATGCATATTACACTAAATTATGTACGAGGGCTTAGTCGCAAGCGGCCACCGTCCGCCGGCCGCTCCGACGCCCCACAGAATTTATGCTGCGGGCCGCATTACAGAGCCCCCTTTTACAGGTGCAAGCGAACGATTTCACTGTAAAAGCCACAGCCAAAGCTGAATGTTAGGAGAAATGCGCGTACATTTTCTAAATTGCAAAGCTGAATAAGCGTAGTCTTTTGTTCATTTTCATAGCCATTATAAGAATTTTATGGCTTGGGACGGATAGAGCTTACTATGTACTTACTTATCCATTATCCTATGGAAACATTTGAAAATGAACTGAACCGCCGTCGAGTCTATCTTTCATCCCATAAGGAACCGCTCACCTAGAAGAGCCACTTCATTAGACTTCAAGTTCCCTGCACTGCCGAGCCGCACACCTTTTATTTACAGATGGCTAAACTTTGTCTACACACGACTCTCTTGATCAACGTTATTATACTTATTTAAGAAGGAATCGATATAGTATAAGATTATTCAACAATACATTTATATATAAATAGGGTACGGCTCGCCAAGCAGGAGTGTGTTCTGCTTTGTACTCTCTAAGTAAACTGCCTGGTGACCGCACTCGGTAGTCAGTCTGTTATCCTCGCGTCTACAGCAAGAATTGGGGTTGCTTCCGGAGTTGGAGGGCCTGACGAGACGTTGCTATTAGCAAACGAACAACTCTGTCAGCGTTCGCACCGTCACTACTCGCGTGGTCTAGGAGGTCGCTTGTCGTGTCGTTTTCCTTATTTTTTCAGCATCAAGAATTTGTCGGTCTGGCAACTGGGAGGCGTTGCGTTCACAAATGGCAAAACTTTTTAATAAGTTTAAAAATTCTATCTCAAAAACTGTTAGTTGGATCTGAAAAGTGTCATAAAGTAAAATAAATGCCTTGATACATAGATAATGGTCGCTAGACGACAATTTTTGAACTTCAGCCTGCCAGAGGACTTTGAAAAAATGTGAAAAAGCGCCGCTTAAGGCCTTTTTAAACTTGAACGGTTCATTTTTCAAAGTTGTCTGACAGGCTGAAGCTCAAAAATTTTCGTCTGGTAAATTTTTACCTTTATCTATGTATCAAGGTATTAATTTTACTTTTGGATACTTTTTTGATCCAGTCATCCAACCAACAGTTTTTGAGATATACATTTTTAAAGTTACCACTTCTGAACGCAATGGCTCCCAATGGCCAGACCGCATATTATTGATGCCGAAAAAATAAGGAACACGACCAGCGTAATAATTTTCATAACAAAATAACGTTATTATTTTTTCACGACCTCCCAGTCCTGCACGGTCCGCCGCTCCTCCGCCTTAGTCTAGGTTGAAATTTTCTATTTGTTCACTCAAAATGCTGAGGACGAGCTCTCGCATGTTTGTAAGTGCATCAGGCTTTATAACTAACAATAAATTAAATATAAATTTAAAAAAAATTAAGCCAAAAGCGGCCAAGTGCGAGCGATACCTTTTGTGTGCGACTCACACAAAAGGTATCGGTATCGGTAAAAAACATATGTGTTTCTTGTGTGGGGAACCCCATTAAGTTTTATTTTTATTTTATTTAAGTCATTTCTTATGACAGCGGACATAGGTAGTTATCTATCACACTTTGTGAAAAGTAGACGTTTGTATGTTGTTATGTATGTATGTATGTATATATTCGTTATTTAAGCCAACTTTAATCTCGAACATTTAGACTTTTATAATGGATAAACGTCCTCAAGAGACATCCAAAGTCGGATGGAATGCATGTGCTGAAGGAATTGTCGATGGAAAAGTCGTCCGGCCGCAACTCCAGTTGCTGGACCCGGCCGGCGCCCGGCAAGCCGATGAGCTAATGCAGCTATCGTGTCTGCTCGGCCGCCGCGCCGGCTTCGTCTGAGGTCGGCCTCAAATTGCCTAAAAGCCGGCCGGAATAACTCTTCGGCGCGAGAGGTTTTTAGCGACCACTCGTCGGCAACACTCGCACTCTCCATCAAAACGACCGACCCTCCGCTACATAATTAAGAATCCACTTAAAAAGGTGTTGTTTTGGTTGGAATTAATTGTTGTTGGGGCCGTGTAATTAATCCTCTCGCTGATGGTAGCAGTCGCGGCGAGGTCGCTCATCCCGCTTCGGACGCACGATTACGCAGTGATCAAGGGGCTATTAATAAGTGAGTGGGCATCGTAAATCGTGGCAAACGAGTAGGTACATCGTATTACACGTGGAGCTGCCTAGTCGATGGTGGGTGACAGACTGGTTAGTGGGTTGTGTTGCGGTCAGTGTGTGGCGGGCGAGGCCGCCGCCACACGGAACTGTCCATGTGCTACAAGTGAGGCTACAGTAAGTCGGCGGCGGCGGCGGTGACGCGGACAAGCTCTAGAGGCGGACGGTGGAGGAGGCACACCGTCTTGCCTCGACTGCGGCCACCTGTGTCCGGTTGCTTGGAGCTCGTATTTATGAAGGCTCACAGGAGATATGCAAATATGTGCGACGTGGCGTTCGACCCGAGGGACAAACATCGATTACGTTTGTGCGGTCACGTCCGCGCCGTCGCGTCGCGACCCGCACGATCTTAACGCTCCGGAACATGCAAATACACGGCTGTGAGTCGTAGCTGAATTCCTACCGAGTTTCGGATATCAAACTGCGAACGTTTCTACTACGCGCCGCCGCACCAATATATCCGAAATGGCAGGTCATCATTGCGAGGGTACAAAAATTCTAGTACAGAAACAATAAAAAGTGTTACATACACGAACTATGACCGGTTCCGCGCGAATGGTGGCATGCACACAACACATACACAGGTAGGACACGACCGGCCGGACGACGACGGTCAAGTTTTGTAGAAACTCATCAGAGCAACTCGTGCGGGTGATGCATGGGAGTTTCCTGCAGTTTGGATTGCAGCAGCGCCTCCACTGCCGACGCGACTCGAAACACAAACTCTTGTTTCTAATCTTTCATTATGTTTATGTTTACGTGTACCTCCATCGATCGGAAACCTTGTACTACTGATATTTCAGACAATAATAAAATCCATGGTAGGAATAGATTTTTGGCATTCCATCATATTTGTTAATTTATCGTATCAACGACTTCATTAGCATTTTCTGGGTTTTCAAATGGTATTCCATTTTCTGTATTTCCGACGGCAATAAATTTTCATTTAAATCGAATTCGAGAGAAACAAGCACCATTGTCGACGTCGGCCAACAAAAGCACCGATATATTATCCAATATCAATTCGTTCGTTCTGGACCGGAACAGACAAATGGATATTTGTCGGCTGTCAGTCGGCGTCGGCGGGGCGATGCTGCATTCACGTTCACGTCACGTCCTAAACAGCTTCATTATGTTTCCAGTTCTTATCCTCACTACTTTTGTTCATATGTCACGTAGGATGTATCGAATTCCCTAAATCTAAGCATCACTTTTGCTCTACCCACCAATGGCGACGAAAGCATCAATCGAATTTTATAATATGGCCCGGTTTTAATGCGAACAGACACACCCGCCTGTCTACACCGCAGCGCAGACTCAACGCCGCCGTCAAGCTGAGGCGGGCGAATATTCCGTCGTCGGGGTGATAGTAATTGTAAAATCCTCCACCTCCCCGGTCTGAGTATGCCGAGGGCACGTTCCCTTCGCAGGTCCTCATCGAGCCTTCATTTTCAGAACCTTTCCCCTTCTTTTTTTATTGTGTTTGTCTTACCCGCTAACGTTTCCACAACTGTATCAGAATTACAGAAAGACGTGCTTTCGCATAATTTCGCCACGCGATACCTCTTTCCGCGCGGGGGCGCCGGGGCGGTGCAGGCGTTGGATGGAGGACCCCGTTTCCGCCGCTCTCGCCTCTTAGCCGTTAACTACTGCTTCTCCCTCGAAAATTATTTCACAACTTTTCACATTCACACCGCCGCCGCGCCGCCCGCCGGAGTCGGCCGCTTAACCGTCTACTGCATTATGCTAAATTGCTTCCGCTTCCACTCACAGTCGTCTTACTGAAAACGCTTTAGAATTTCTGCGAGTCTTCTCTCGTACGTTAACCCATTAGGTGGCTGTGATAACTAAACAGCGTTTGTGTTGTGTCTGGAAACTTTTCCTACAGCGCACGTAGCGCTACAAACTGCGACATTGGCTGAAATCGCGCTGCGGACAAGTTAAGAGTTCATTCACCACACAGGTAGAAGCTTGAGCTCTATTCCTGATAGTATCATGATATCGACAGTGGCGGCGGTGGCGGTGCGAGGCACGGGAGGCATGGGCCGGGCAAGTCTGAGGTAAAAGTTTGCGGTAGGTTCGAAGGCCCGACTGCAGTCTCGGCAGTCCGCAATTATCGGAGACAGCGAGTAAATAGCGGAGCCGGGCATTATTCGGGACGTGACTGAGATGCCGGCGTCAGATAAAACTTTCAACTTCATTTCGTCGGCGGGGCCACTAGTTTTAAGTTGCAGCATTCGCTTTGTACTTCGCCACCTGTGCAGTCGCCGCGGACAAGATTGTTAGTTCGCAAGACGTTCGTCGCCTCGACTTGTGAAAGCATTTGCTCATACTAAGACGGCCAAGCGAGCAACTTTGTATCCATGGTAGAGAAACTACGATGCTCTTAGGAAACATCATGTCTATAACAGACTTGGCACTAGAGCTCTCTCCCAATAAGCGCATGTATCGGAATAAATATTCAACAAAAACATCTTCAGAGTGTTTTTGTTGTGGGGGTCAGTGAATATAATTTTACTAATATGTTATTATTGAGTATTATAATGGTAGTAGTGTGTGTTGTCGTTGCGTGTTGCAGCTAGGCATTGGTAACTGTATATGCAATACACAGTGTATGTAATACTGAGGCAAATATAAAACGAAATTGGCGCTAGAAGGGTTTCGTGATCAATTGTTATAATCGCAACCAATTGTTGCGTCAGGCCTAGTATCTGAGAAACAATACCTGACTGCGAGCACAGTGCTAACTTACATAGTAGAATAGGTATCAAGCCAACAAGCCGTATCGTCAAAACCCATGTCACATGAGGCTTCTAGAATGGCATTGGGGACTTTGGGGGCCATTCCTAAAAGTAATAATACTTAGGAACCAACCATCCAATAGGGGGATCGTTAAAAACCGTTCACACGAGGCGTACCTCCCGGATAACCTCCCTCCTCTGCAAGGTGAGTGAACGCGTTATCAATGCACAACTTATGAGGTACCTAGAGAAGAAGACCTCATCAGCGATCGGCAATACGGTTTTCAAGTAAAACGATCTGGGTGGCGATCGCGAAAATTGTCGACTGTAGTCTCGCTGGAGACGAGATGTCCGTGCTCACTCGCACTCGCCGT
>WYDE02209511.1:0-15750 GCA_009867175.2 Adela reaumurella
ATTTAAATTTTTACCATTATCTATGTATCAAGGTCTTCCTTTTCTTTTAGACACTTTTCGGTTCCAACTTACAGCTTTTTATATGTATAGAATTTTTCTAAAGTTTTTAAAGTGTTGCCATTTCTGAATGCAACACTTCCCAGTTGCCAGGCTAACATTTATTCTTGATGCCGAAAAAATAAGGAACACGACCAGTGAAATAATTTTCATAACAAAACACGTGTTTTTTTTTCAACTGCCTCCCAAGCCATACGCATTTTTTAGAATATTAAAAAAAAATGTTTAGATTATGTAGTTATAATTTTATATTAATTAATTTTATTAAATCATTTGGCTGTGTTGTAAATTTTATTACAAATAAGTATCAATAGTCAACACAAGGATAAAGTCTCGATCTTGATCGGTAACTTAGTTCTGTCCGGCTTATTATTTTATCGAGCACTGGCTAAAATGTAGTTTATTAGAACCTATATCACATCATCAACGGTAGTCCAAAGCACGAAAATTTTCAAAGGTCAAAATTCAAAATAAACAAGGGACCATCGCTTTGTCCTTTTCGATTGTTTCATTTACTGCAATAGGCTAAATTAATTAATTAATCCTTAAATGTTTTTCAAACACGTCATGAATTAGACTACACGTATGTATATACCCGTGCAGTAAATATTTATTGAGATTTCCGCTGAAGAATAAATGTGGAAGATAAAAATCGGATTGAAAGATGAAATAGCAACAAGGATAGAGAATGCTTAGACTGTTTGGACACATGGCGAGAATGAATGGCGAGATACAAACAAATATATGAAGCGAATTTAGAAGGAAGAATCAAACGGGGCCGCCCTAGCAGAACATACCGTGATGAAATAGGTGACCTTTCACGAATGGTCAAGTTCGCAGCACCAGTACTGGCGTGGATGATAAAGCGAGTATGATGGTGCATGAAACGGAGAATTTATTTCTAAAACGTGTCAAATGGCGCTTCTGCCTACCCCTCCGGGGAAGAGTTGTGATGGCATTTATGTATGTAGTAAATATTATTACTACGTAATATACATGGAGGGTAATACATCTGTTCGGACCTATTATGAGACACAAGTATTTAAGTAAGAATTACATTGATTTTGCCTGTCTACTGCTGTACTGTATTATTATCTCGGACTCGAAGACTCCGTCACGAGTCTGGTCACCATACGTGCTTCATTAAGTCTCTTTTACACTCAGACCCGGCCAAAAACAACAGACTGAATACTCATCACTCAAGTGTCTCTGTCTCTATCTTCATCCGCACTTGGTGTCTCCATCTCGCTCTACGTGTCGACGTCTGCTGTGACGTGCGGCCGCGGCGCGGCGAGGTGACAGCGGCGAGGTGTCCGCTCTATTCGATGGCACTCACGAGTCGCAGACATGCCTTCAGGACTGATCTTACTGATTCTGTACGTGTTTTTGTAGAATGCAGGCACTGTATTTTCTGCACCTGTTTGCATAAAATCAGACCTGGTTTTTCAGTTATAATATCATCAACCAAACAATGAACTCTTAGTGTAGTTTTTGAAGTGTAGTGTACTACCATAAGAATGCTGAATAAAGAACTAAAGAACTAAAGTCTTACCCCAACTATAGGCTGTCCGAACGCTCGTTTCACGCGGCGTCATTGTATTTGTATGTATTTATTTATTGGCACGCTTACTATGAACGAACAAAAAGGTAGACTTAATGCTATCATAGCACTCTTATATAGCCAATATATAGTGGGGACAGCATAATCTCCTAAGGCCTCGAGTACTTTCAAAAGTATTAAATAAACATAGTCTTTCAGTCAAGCATGAGACCCTTCAGTGACGTCAGTCATTAGGGTTGAGCATATCATTCAAATAAGGCATCGATAAATACCATGAATATTATGTAGGTATGTATGTATACGCCCACCCATAAGGCCTGTAAGTGCAAGGGAGTAGGTACGTGCGCAATATGCGCTACGGTACTCTGTTCCGCCGTGCCAGCCGCGTGTGCCACGAGCGTTCGGACAGTCTATAGTCCACATACTACTATCACATCCATCCCTAAAATTATTGTATGAAACAGTGCTCGTTTTGAACACGTATTACTCATCGTATCATATTAATATAATGAAATCACTGAGTGCAATATATTATAATAATAGGAGACTAAAAGCTGGAACAAGTGAATGAGTGTGCCTGGGAAATGTGTACACGAGAGACGGAAATCGCGATAAAGCTGTTGAAAGGCGAGTGATCAAAGGCTCAAAGGCTCCCGACAATTTACTTATTGGCATATTTTCTGGCTCAGAATCGTTTTTATCATTACTATCCTGGTTTTCTCTAGGGTTTTCGTCAGATTCCTCGTAGTTTTCTTATTCGTAACTGTCGTCACTTTCCGCGAACTCAACCTCTACATGAATAGGGATTTGAGTAATATCTTGAAAATTATTTCCACTGCACGAAAGTGTATTCATAATAGCTCCTAGTACCTATATATCTATGTATGACAGCGAATCGTGGGTATAGCAGAAGCGACATGAAAGTAGAATAAATGCAGTTAAAATGAGTTCACTGAGAAGAATATGTGGCGTATCTTTGAAAGATAGATTGAACAAAACGTGTGTAAGAGAAAAATGTGGATTGAAAGAAGACATAGCGACAAGGATAGAGAAAGGTATGCTTATACATGTATGACACATGGAGAGAATGGATAGTGATAGAATTACACAACTAATGTTTGAAGCGAATATGGAAAGAAGGGTCGGGGAAAAATTTAATTCATAGAAAATATACCGACAAGAATAGAAAAAGGTATCTAAGCATAGCTAGTTTGGACATATGGCGAGAATGGATAGCGAGAGAATGATCAAAGAAATATATGAAGCGTGCGTGGAAGGAAGAGTCGACCGGGGCCGCCCTACGCGAACATACCAGAACCAAATAAGCAACCTTTTACGGAAAGGGCAAGCTCGCAGCACCCGTTACCTACGAGCATGTATGAAATAATGTATGACAGTGAATGAAACAAAGGCTGTATATTAGGAACGTGTCACATGGCGCTCAATTGTCTCTGCCTACCCATAGGTGTTAAATAATTTTTGCTTACAAATTTAACGTAGATTTTCAAATCAGAATAACTTTGCAGCATACCAAGTTGGGAACCAATACCTCTCCCTCGATTATAAATCGTGTGCTCGACCATCATACTACCATCATATGCCATCACTCATCATACTACATACTTCTCATACTTCTTCTATTGTATGGCAAATTTAACAACTAGTCAGAAAAACTCTTTCATAAGCGCGTACTAGATAGAACATGCATATATGGAATGGATCAGTAGACCACATTGGCTGGAAAATTGTGTATGTTTGTGCTTTATTTTTTTTACACACACCGAAAAATACCAATTAATTGTTATCCTAAATAGAGTTCTCCGATATCGATGCACTTTGGGCCTGGCCAGGTGCTACAAACTGGCATTCAAAATAAACACACTAACTTCCAAAATATCCGCGACCAACCAGTAGTTTCCCATCCTAACCCAACATTCATAACTTATTCAAATCCTAAAACCACTCAAACTCCAATTAATACAGACATAACACCTTTCGCCCCGACACCCTGACTCCTCGGACCGGGTCCGCGACAAAAGGCGCTATGTCTACAATAAATACTTTCGGTTAACCGCTAGTCGATAAATACTTCATACTATCGAGGGCGAGTTGACCGGAAGGCCTTGTCGATCCTCGCCCTTGGAGGGACGGCCCTTGTTTAGAGGGGGATTACATGTCTGCAAAATATTCGCAAGAAATACAAAATATTTGTACAAAGTAATGTAGCTCTTAACTCATACTATTTAACATGAAGTGTAGATGGATGTCAATGTATACTTTAAAAAAAACAACCGTTTATATGACAGCCGCTTTGGCTAGTTTAGACGGAAGTGTTTAACATGTAATGGATGATTTGTGTATATTAATAAATTATATGTATTATTTGTATTTTTGTATTTGTCGAGACATAAAAAAGTGATTGAGAGATCAGTTCTTCCGTTTGACCTACTGAATCTTTCTCAAAAATACAGCACAGACCGTCTCATTTTCAGAATTCTCCTCAATAAAATTTCAAGGCTTGGAACGTCCAGTCCGGTGGATACGGGTATATTTGATACGGGTATTGTATTGTATATGGTATATCATTTATATTAATAAGGTGGGATATTTTGAATAATGTTCTTCTTCTTTTGAATGCGCACTGGTCTTCGACTGATCAGAAGTTAAGTATAAATAAAATATGTAGTTTGATATTTAAGTGATTAACATTTAATAGGTAAGTATATCTTATTCTAAATCCTTTTTAAAGTTCTCTGTGAGCTCTGTTTAGTTATATTTAGTAATATTCTTACAACGCGGTGAATACCGACTTAGAAGGGAAATGAATATTAATTATTATCACATAATTAATTAAATTACATCCTTTATATTTTATAACAGCATGAATAAAACCACAAAGTGAACAGAAGTACACTAGTAAAATATAAAAGATAGATATCTATTTTCGGTACGGGCAACTTAACGGTACATAGTATGTAACTACAACCAATGAAAGCCCAAGTTTAACAAGGGTACAGAATGGGTCGAAAGGTTGTTCTAAATAATAGAGAAAGGGCACAAGTTTTGGTGCGAAAATTTCACCCATATATTAAGTGACCTCCAGTTATCCGGTTTGATCTAGTATTGGTCGGTAAGATCCGGATTACTCCGGTTAAGTGTAGTTTTATTGGGATAATCCGGGTTCTAAATAGTTCCTACCTTCGGTCATTTGGTTTTTCGTAGATAAATAGCCATGTGCTTAAGTAGTTGATATTAATAAATAATTTTATTATTTTACTAACTTTCTTGTTCGTTTCATTGGTAGATGTGAAGGTAAATAGGTATACTTTATAAAAAGTTAGGTAAGCATCTACCTGCACACGAATTTACATTATTTCGTATAATTTAGTACAATGATTCAGCATCATATCCCAAAAATCAGCATCGTAAATGTTATAGAAAAATTACAGTAATTAATACAATTTTCATACGTAGGTAAGTATTAGAATTCAATCAAACAGTTCAATTCTATTTACCGTTTTCAAAGTGTTTCAAATTTGATTAGACGAAAGGACTAAAATTCCTTCCGTTCCTTAAAACGAATGAACTTAAATATAAATAAACAAAATAAAAATCTCACGTAAATTGAGATGCACATGTTCGGTTTACATTACCCGCTATTTCCGTATCCAAACTTCATCTGTACAAATATTCTGTCCCATAATACAAATATAATAAATCCATAAAGCAAATAATAATAAATACGCGCAACATTATTATTTCTCTATAAATAACCCATAAAAATGTAACGAAAACAATGTGCCACTGTGAAAACAGAATTTGTAATTTTACGACTTACGGCGCATTGATTTGTGGCGGCGTGTGAGTTATAGGGCGTTACGGGTGTTTTGAAAGATTATCTTTGTGTGAGGTTTTATTTTATAGATTCTGCTCTATTTCTGGTTGCGTTACACACATTCTTTATGGTTTCTTGATAGTTCACGACTATTTTTCTACTCTGCAGTAATTTTAAGATTTCATTTTCCGTTACGCATTAGATACTTATGATCAATAGTGATGTTCCCGCACAGTGACCACAGCCTTGATACCGAGGTCCTCGACTAGTCGAGTGAGAGGTGCGAGAGGGAAGCACGTAGATTTTACAGAGACTTCACTCTCTGTATCACTGTCATTTCTTCATACGACTTTCGGTATGCCCAGTAAAACTACCGGTAGCACCTCGACCCACGATTTCAACCAATCAAAAAGGCCATGTCGTGGCCGCGGCCTTTTTGATTGGACTTAACCATACTTGTGCTTAGAAAAGTTCATTAAGTAATTTGTTTTCTTTCACCTCAACAGTAGGTATAACAAAGAATATGGGAAAGGCACGCTTTGGTAGATTCGTCATTAAATAAATAAATAAATTAGTGAATTCCCACGTAAGATTTGAACCCGCAAAGACGGCGGCGTAGGTACCTAGGTACATAATATAGTATGTACATAGGTACGTCCAATGAGTCTGAAACTACTATAATTATGTAACGTTAAACCTGCAGTAAAGTAAAACATAAGATTATATTATAGTTTTTATGTTCAGTTATAAAAAGTAAAGCAAATTTTTTTGTTAACGCACGTAACACGTAATGATTGAGCCACGCACTCTGTAAAGATTTCATTCATACATACAATCACGCCTCTACCCCGGAGGGGTTGGTAGTGGAACGTTCGCAATGTAGAAATTTTTGGAGCGAATGTGAGTAAAAGACACGAAAAGGGTTCGCCCTAGACGCATGTAACCTAGAACAGATCGAGCATGTGCTCAAAAAGGGACAAGAGCGCAGTACCCGGAACGGACGAGCATGTATGAAGAACATTATGATGGTGCAAGAAGCGGCAGAGGTGTGTCAGGATCCGGGAATCACTGGGAAACAGGCGTTACGCTATGTGTATGTATTCATGATGTGACACATTACTGACATACATCCTTCTCTTCATCCACTGTCAAACATCGCTTCATACATCCTCGTCGGTTACGGGTGCTGTAAAGTTGCCCTTTTGTGAAAGGTTACCTGATTGATCATGTTATGTTGCCTAGGGCGGCCCCGTTCGAACATTCCTTCCACATTCGATCCATATATTTGTTTTGTCATTCTCTAATGAAATATGTCATATGTGACCATAATTTCTGTAGTAAGACTTATTGGTCCAACCACTAATCTAAGCCGCCATACAGACTCATCAGTGCAATGCTATAGTTTCTCTAGACATAGTTTGGAATGCGTACAGTTAGCTGCGTGCCTCAGTTTAGTACTGCGAACTAGTTGCGTGCGATATCTTCAATCTATATTTTCTATTACAATCTATACGCAATGCAAGCCAATGCGCGCACAGTCGACGAGACGATCAGTAAAACAGGATAGCGCTAACTTAACAGCCAGCCAGCCAACTAGTCAACGACGATGCGTCCGTCCACATCATAATGCATCCGCAATTTTACAAATGAAACCCCGTTACGACTATTTTACACTGTTTAGGGCCCTAGGGCAACTTGATGACGTAATTTAACCTGCCTGTTGGTGTTACAACGATTTGTTTTACTGTCGACAACCGCCAGGGTGGTACCAACCAACCTATATAAACAAGATTGCTCCATCGGTCGTCGTCCCGACAGCTAATATGCGCAGCATCATCACTGTAAATACCGTACGTAGCCAGTGGCTGGTATAATAGTAAGTTCAGTTTACTGATTTCGAGTGACTACAAATGACGAAATCAACAAACCATGTTTGGTTGCTATGATCGTGAGGCCGCTGTTGTTGATAGAGTCTAACCACGCTATTTTTACAATAATGTGTAATTTTCACATTATTTTAAGCAGAATTCAGCTTTTTATGAACGTTGTGCAGTCTGGTGCTGGCGTGTAAACCTATATCATCATTGTTACTGTTAAGGCATGCTGTGCTGACTTAGAAGAAATAAAAAAAGGAATGGAGAATAGCTCCATATGCGTGTGTGCGTGATAAGCTTCGCGTTACGCGCGCGTTCTGCGACGCTCAACTTTTTTATTAGTAGGTACATTTAAATAAATTTAAAATACGTACTAATCGAAAAATTCATGAATGAGGTAAGTGTAAAACGTATATTTATATAATTGTATAAATTATCATGTATAAGACATTTTAAAAAAGTCAATTGACTTTTAAATTGTGTGTGAATTTAAAATTTAAAATTTAAATAATAATTAATATATTTATATAAAAATCAATGGCTTAAACATAATATTTCAGTTTCTAGCTTTGCTTTTTAGGACTATCATGTAAAACGATTTTTATTCGTTTGAGTGTTGATAAGTGGTTTCCATTTGAGCATATTTATTTGTAGGTTAGGTAGGTACCTACAAAAAGTTCACGTCGGCACATGTAAGTTGACTTACTGGACGCCACGCTCCACTGTGGCAATGGCAAGTCCGTGTAGTGTATCGGATTACATCTCGTAGTAGAGTATCTAACTAGTCTTAGTAGAGAATTAGAGATAGATTGGAGATGACTGTAAAATTATATTGCTGTGCGTCATAACGTCCATCTATCTACGCCAATCGAGACGATTTCTTAATAATATATACATATTAACTTTTATAACCGGCTCCATTAAAAATAACTTCAAGATATTTAATGTGAAGTAAACTGTACGGTTTATTCAAGTATACTTACAGGTTTATTGCAAACAATTTGCTCTTCATACTCGGATTTAGCCGAATTTAACGCACCTATGCTTGGATAGGTTTCTATGGTTCTATGGTATAGGTTCCTATGGCGTTTAATCATTTACTGGTTGCGGAGTAGCCAAGTTGGTTAGCGCATGCCTCTTACCCGAGAGGTCGTGGGTTCGATACCTGGTATGCGCACAATATTTCCGGATTTTAAAATCTCGCTTAAAATTTGTGTGCAAAATTACAATACACCTCGGATAAGGAAGGCATCGTGAGGAAACCTACATGCACTAACAATACGAATGTGTTGTAGTGTATAAAGGTTTAGCTGGAAGAGAATGCCTCCGGCAATAAGTCAACCTTATGCGCTTAATGCCTTATGCCTTAAACGCTGATGATTATGATGATGATGACCCAGTACGTGAAACTACTACCATTATATAGTGAGGTTTGTATATACTCACAAACTTACATCGCCAAGGTATCAACAGGTATGTAGGTTATATATACGTATAGATACGCTACGCACATTCAATACAGGTCGTCTGTCCTTGCAACGTCCGCGCCGCGCGCGCCAACTGCGCCTAGCGAGAACAAACCCTGACAAAACTAACCGGACAAAGAGCCCTCACAAAGAAAACCACAATCGATGAAGCCTTCGAGAAGGAAAGGAACGACACTACAAAACCGATAACCCATCGATACCTTCGACATTCAACCTTATTCCGAAATACCTAAGTATCAATCTCCGATAACGCGTTCCCGAAGGAGGCGTCGCCGATCGGAAAGATAGTGCAAGCGTATCGACAAGAAAGAGGCGAAGAATGCGATTTCCAATAAGTGTGAGGGCGATGACGTTATTCTCGCAGCTGCGCCCGGTGCAGCTGCAACCACGCCCGGTCTCTCCGAGGAAAGCGTGATCCTTTTTCTAGATTTTTCTATTGAATTGTCTCGAGTTTTCATTGGGTCTCGACTACTTCAAGACGGAATGTTCTGGAAATGTGAAATACGAGAGCGACATAAAAACAATGTTTGGTCGTAACTATTAAATTGTATCTATAGATAAGCAATGTAGGTACATATTTATACACTTACTTATATACACTTAATAATATATCTATACCTAGCTATTTGCGACTTACGCCACATACGAACATGCCTGAGTATGTATATAGATATATAAACACCTTTAATTTATTATTTTTAAGAAAATATCAAGCTGCAAAGATGTAAGCTGCCAAACCGTCTTATCAAATTAAGATAACATTTATTACCTACACTCACAGACATACATTAACAAATATAGATACAATTACGACAGAGTTCTCCTAAGGCGATGTGGGGGATTGTCAACAGGTAATCTACCTATAGGTATACCGAGGTATCCACATAGTGTAGGTACCTGTACTGTATATGTATTCAGTTTGGTTGAATTTTTGTACAGTGTTATGTTTGTAGGTACAGGATGTATGTAAGTAAATACTTAGATACGCGCGTATCGTTTTAATTACGATGACATTAAGATTGTTTTTTTATCTTGCAGGTATGTGCTCCTATCTATCTGTGAACCAGCCCCAGCCTACAATGGTGAGTAGAAATTTTAATCAAGAAACAATTATTGTATACCTACTAAGTACAAATACCAAATACAAATACAAACTGCGAATGTACATAGGTATCTATGTATTTTCAATTAATATCACCTATGCACCTAAGGTAAGGGTACCTATTAGTAAGTAGGTACCTGGGTGAATCAACTTTCTCTTGTAACGTAAAACCCGCTGCAGTGTACAGTTAAAAAAAAACGTTAATTATAATTTCTATTTAGTTGAAAATCCATTAGTATAAGATACCCTGCTTTATAGGCAATACATAAAAACGTCGAGAACTATTTAAAATTGAAAACTAACACAATTTTTAGGGGTAACCCAGCGGACAACTATGTCCCCAGTTTTTTTATTGAAAGTAGCCAATATTTTTAACAAAATGTAACTAAAATTATTTATGCAGCTTCTTTCTTATTATCGCTTACTCATGTGAGTGTTGCTGTAACTAATAAAATAAGTGATTTTATCAAGATATAGATATAATCAGTTGGTTAGAGCATTGAGGGCTATACTCAAGGACGCAGGTTCGAGTCCCGCTTCGGACAACACATGAGACAGTTATTTTTCTTTGTATTTTCCTAAGTTAATTTATCAGGTGCATCGACTGCAGCGTTACTTCACAATATAATTTTTTTTTAAGTAAATCGATAACGACTGAATCGTAAAAAATCTAACAAAGATATAATCTTGTTTTCAGAGATCTACTAAAAAACAAGAAAAAATTGATGCACTCACCTATACAAACCTTGCGATACTAACGTAAAATAATTTTGACATTAAATTATTTAAGTAAGAAAGTAATAAGAGAATAGATAAATGCTGGAACCTTGGCTTCACAAAATAGTGGTCGACCAGTAAGGCGCACATTCTGATAGCCATTTCAAACGCCCAACACACCACTGAACCCCGAAAACCAACGCTCGCCCGAGCCCGCCCCTCGCGGAGAATACTTTGCAATGAATTTGGTTTGAAAAGTGAGCATGATATTATGATATTTTCACTAACTGCAATGTACATCCCCACTCATACGAGAGTAGAGTAATAGTTACCATCGGAGTAAAGAGAACATTTTCATAAATTTTAATAAGAGCTGATTAAATGTTTCACCGAGATACAAAGTCACTCATCAGTGCGTCTACCGGCGTAATATCACACGAGTGAGTGAAGAGGTTTCAACCCTTAAGCGTTAACGTACTCGACACAACCAGTCTGATTGGTTGAAATTGTGGCGTAGTCTCTTCACTTAGTCATGTTGTGATGCTAGCACGGGAGACGCACAGGACAGAATAAGAAAAATGCTGCATGACTTAGTGATAGAACCACGCCAATGTGGCCTACTTGTCGCCCTTTAACTTAGCATCTTATCTCCTCATGTTTTTGTCTAATTGCAGAAACTCTACTAAGTATTACTATTAGGTACTATCAAGTATTACACATCTCATTTTATCTGTAATCTCGTTTGTTATGGTGTAGTAGGCATGCAAATAAAAGCAAACAAAAGTTCAATCAGAAGTAATCCTAGAACAAAAGCGGCGCACCCCTGAACGGTGGACGTCCGCGCAGTCCCACACGCACGTCAATCATCACTCAAACCCAATTATGTGACAGCACAGCGGTACATACTCCTGTGCATACAAGGGGGTTATTCTTCCGAAAACACGTAAAGGGTTCGCACAGTAACCTCTCTATCTATTCACTCCCGTGCGAGCGAGTGAACACTGTACTAAACGACGTCACACCGTTTTACACATAGCGGGAGAATACCGGCACTGGGCGTACGTCTTGCTGTTTACTTCAGCAGCGCGTGCCTGCTGGGGACAGGCAGAGGCGACAACGCTGCTGCGTCAGTCATTCCGTCGCGTCGTCAGTCAGTCAGTCAGTCGTCTTTCAGTCAATGAGTTAGTCATCGCTTTTGAGTTCACTTCTTGACATAGGCCTCTCCAATATACAGAAGTACAGAAATACTGCTGCCCTCGACTCAATTTATGTCGTCATCCAACCTGGCTGGTAATTTTTCCTTGCTCCGTTTATGTAGCAATTTCTAATAAAATGGTGTTTTGTTTATTAAAAAACTACACTATCCAAATCTCCGAAGCCATGGTTTCCTCCTCAGATTTACTTAACCACACAAATCGTCGAAGACACCGACTGAGTAGACATCCTGTATCGCTTACACCCGTTTAGGCTCAGCGAATGTACGGAATGCAGAAAAAACCGTCGCTTCAGCGGATGTGACCTTTTGCGCAAATTCCGCCGGTGACCTTTACACAATGTGCATTTTTCGAGGACAAAAAGCAACTTTGACGTACGCAACGGTCAACTTAATAGTGTCGAAATACAAGCTGCGTTGTCGCACGTCACGAAAACGTATGCAAAACATTAAAACAATCGAAAAAAACAAAAGGTCGAAACAGAAATGAAAAAATCAAACAAAAAAAACACGTCGGATTTCAAACCGTTCCAGTTAATTCGTATTGAGTTTCCTTTCTATACCGTTTAATTTTGTGAATGGGAGCACGACGACTATTTTGAATATCGAATGCCGAGGGCTTCGTGAGCGTCTGCGATATTTCACGGAGTTGTGAAATTTTTAGTTCTTGATATTCGAAGCATTCGTCAACAACATTTATTATGTTTCAGATCTTTGGATGTATTAAATCATTCAATAGAACTTGGGGAATTTCATTTGTTTAAATTTTGTAAAGTTAGTCTATATTTAACGCTTTCTTGTAATAATAAAATAGATGGCTGTAGTTTTTATTGCGATTAGAATTTAGAATACTGTTCAATTTAACTAGTTGCGCAGTGGACGCTTCACTCATGGAATATTAATTATTCAAACCGAATATTCTTTCATAAAGAGAATATTAAATTTTGAATTCGCAAACTCCTAAAAATCAAAGTTCATTCAATCGAATATCGTGACATTTCAAAACTAATCGCACAATTCGAAATTCAAAAAGCGAATGAAGCGAGTGGAGGCTGCGAAAGCGATTGAACGAATTTTACGATTTCTTTTTTAAAAAGGAACGACGCATTCATTATTACACATTCGAAATTTAAAACAATACGCTCCATTCACACAGGATAATTCATTTGAATATGGAAAGAGCGGACACGCATTGAGTGTCGTAATGATTGACGCCATGGACCGACGTTTATAGGGAGTTGCCTCGAATCGTTCCGCGTAATCAATTCCACGTCGACATATTATGTGTCGATATAAGACGTCGCGCGTCGCGTTTTTTAATTCGGAATGCCTTAATTAAACGATAAAATATTTTAAAATGATAAAATAAAGTCATCGAAATCAACATGTAATGAGTTTCCGTTCATAACGGATAACACTGTCAATATGGACACATAAATCCTATAAATACTTTATTTACAGGGTTGTCAGTTGTGGAATGCACTACCTTCTACCTTCCCGCCAACGTACTGTACGGGGTCCTTCTAGCACGATGTGAAAGGGTACTAGCCGGCCGACATGGCATTCGCAGCCCACGTAAAACTTCGAATGCCTGTGGGCACCGTAGGGCTACATCAATGCGTTAGCCTGACGTGCGCCATACGCCGTGCTTTCCATTAAAAAATAAATTATAACGTTCGTAGAGCGGTAACTGAACCTGTTTTCGTAGAGGTCTCTACGAAAATGTTGTGAATATCGCTTCCAAGTCAGCTGGTCAGGGTGGGAGTGTGTGACTAAATAAAATATCTCTCATTTGCAACAATGTATAAAAGGTACCTACAATCGAAAAAGTGGTGTAAAGGTGTTCTAGGATTCGTAGCTCCATGTGATACGTCGGGCGGGTTTGAGGCGTCCGTCCGTTGATTGATTCGTTGTAATATTTCACGAAAATATTTTTAGATGAAAAATAATGATGGATTTTTTTTTTACTATAATTAACTTAATAAGTCTTCGTCGGTTTTAGACAAAGGGATTTAAGGAACAAAAAAATTTGCTTTAGAAAACGAACATTAGACAATTAATTATCAAAATTTAATTTTCCTAATGGGTTGAAAATTCGATATTTCACCATATCATTTCGGAAATGTTATCTTCCGCTGATCTAGCCTCAATACCACCCAATTTGTTGAGACGTGGTACATGTTATAGCCCATATTAATTTGATATTAAACATCCTAATAGAATGAATAAAATCTATAACTACATATGTAACAGACTATGTAAGTATATTTATGTATGCGTAGTCGTAGGGATGGGATTTTATGTTCGCTTATAAGTCGAGAACGACTCGATCAATTCACATGGAGTTTTCACTGACGTATTCTCAAGCTAGGATGGTTATAGGATATTTACCATTGCGCTACACCTTTGGGGTTCAGAGTAGTGAGCAAAAATGTCGCTGGGCGGCACGTCGGGTGGGATGTAGAACTGGCCAGAAAATTAAATGCCATATTTTCTTTTTTAAATCTAGCGCGACCGTGCCGCGGGACCTCTTAGTCTTAAATAATACTTACAATATACAGCCATTAATCTGTATCCATCTAGTCAATCTTTGAACGGTCGTCGTCGTTGAGCCTAACTGTCATCTCAGTTTAAATATGGAAGGTGTATTTGAATAAGGAATACATTATTGAGCATGCGCAGCGCCGCGCGCCGCCCCCGCGCATTGTCCCGTGACTTATCGTGCTCATTACGCCTTTTGTCTTACCATTGATTTGAATTTTTGAATTTCGAATCGAACTTATTGATTTGTTAGCATTTGAACGTGAAATACGAGAGGAAATGCCAAAGTTACTTTACTTTAAACTGATTCTAGAGATGATCTTATTGGAATCTTGTAAACGTTTAATGTAATAAATATGTAACTTAACTTGATATAAATGTGGGATTTTTTATGGGTGGCACCACAGACGGTCAGACGGTCACAGAGGTTTAGTCCGACGGAACCCACGGGCATTCGAACATTGGCGGTGGTTGCGAATGTCATGTTGATTGGTTGGTGCACCTTAACATTGTGTTTGAAGGAACTAGACTGTACATTGGCTTGACACTAGTAGAAGGGGGCGCATTCCAATAAATAAATTAATGAAATATTAAAAATATTAAATTATTTGTTTACAGAATCAATTTGTGCTTAGTGGGATATCGACAGTGCGTGGATGCAATCTCATCGCGTACATAGAGTATGTGATAATAACATTTATGACATCATTGTGATATGATTATTCACGGGTACAACGTAAAGATATATATGAAATAATTAAAGCATAATATTGCGTTTTTTCTAAATAAATTCTTAAGCTCTCCGTGTAAATATAATCCAAAGTCTATTAAAAATAACAGTTTTTCTTGCTGCAAAGGCAATAGCAAAACCCAGACAAATTTATAACAAAACTACATTGTTTACAATGCGCCTAAGGCCCATTCCTTCCCATCCCGCCCCCTGACCCCCCTCGCACACCCTCTCCTCCACCTCCGACCGGCCTCGCCCCTTGACCTCGCCTCGTATTCCAAATTCAAATTTCGGAGAGCGTCTACATCGAGCGTGACAGAATTTGTCAAGCACTCAGTCGATCAGTCAGTCAGTGATCTGCGTGTTAAGTAAATAGGTACTACCCCGAAAGTGGGCGAAACTGAACAACTTTTCTCATACGACTTTTGAAATTAAGCAAAAATTGTTTTCCTTCATGCAATTTTTAAATACCTACTCTCAAAATGTATGGAAAAATAAATAAATAATTGCCTCCAAAAAAAATTGTTTTTTTTATGTTTAGTATTAGATACACAATCACCCCCACAGCTCAGCTCTAAATCAACTAACCGAAAGCCTAACACCGTGTATACTTTGATTTTATGTTCAAATAGT